>CAUYLG010004764.1:0-10629 GCA_963573385.1 Cacajao melanocephalus
TTTTTATTTTCTAAATATTTTTTAAAAAAAAAAAAAAAAAAAAAAAAAAAAAAAAAAAAAAAAAAAAAAAAAAAAAAAAAAAAGAAGAAGAAGAAGAAGAAGAAAGAAAAAAGAAAGTTTACCCCTAAACTGCAGCTGGGTTCACTTGAGCCACATGTGGAGAGACTGAAGAGTGCTGTGTCAGAATACATGGAGCAGAAACTTGAGATTCCCCTGGAAAGTGAGCCTTGAGGACCTGAGATGGTGCCTTCTCATTGTATTCTTACTTGATGCAAAGGTGGAAGAGATAAACCATGTCTTCACATGGCAGAAGAGATGGAAGAGATGAATGCTTATATGGTGGAAGAGGCAGCAAAGCAAAAGTGATAAACTCGCTCTTTCAGGCCTTTTCATAAGGGCACTAATCCCATCGATGAGGATGGAGCCTAATGACCTCCGAAAGGCCCTACCTTTTAATACTGTTGCATTGGAGAGTAAATTTCATCAGGAATTTTGAAGGGACACAAACAGGCAAGCCCTCAGAGATGTTCAAGTGCCTTAGTTGAAGTCCAATATTTTTAAAGGTCCTGGTCCCACATTTAGATGTTGAGATCAACATTTTAGCCTTTAGATGATAACAAACACTCCAAAAGGGAGGAGGGGAAATGGGAGGCTGATATGCATAGAACTAAATCTGTTGACCCACAACCCAAAGATCCAGCTGAGAATGTTAAGGCAGGAATGGAGAAAAAAGGAATGTGATTCTGAAATTTTCATGTGGAGGCTGAATTTTATTTCTCTGGAAAAGTAGGACACAATATCCAAGAAGCAGGACAGGGACACTTATGTCCGAGCTTGCCCCATATAAGCATAAGCTTTACATTAGGGCATCACAAAAATAATGGGCAAATTATTGCTGGAGGCTTTCCCACACATAACGTTAATAACCTAGTGCCACCATTTTTAGGAAACCAGAGGGCCAGCTGGAGTCCATCCATATAACAGCATTCCTGGAAATACTTCTCAGAAGGAATGGCCATTTGGAATTTTGACAGTGGCAGTGTCATTGGAAGCCTCAGTGGCAGCTGGTATTAGCAGTAGCAATGGAAAATAAAACAGTCCATAAACATTGCACAGCAATGAGTAGACTCCTTAAAACAGTTTCTCAACCTTGGTGCTGTTAGTGTTTGGAGCTGAATCATTCCTTGTTGTGGGGAGCTGTCCTGTGCATTGTAGAATGCTGAGTGCATACCTGACCTGTATCCACTAGATGCCAATAGAATTCCCCCGGTTGTGGCAATTGAAAATGTGTTCAGACATGACCACATATCCCCTCAGAGGCAAATTCCTGATTGAGAAGCAGTACTCTAGGGAATGACAGAACACTAAGGGTAGATTGAATCTCAGGCCATCAGGGTGGCCCATGGATTCCTTCCAGCACCCATTTTAGCACGTCTCACCAGGATATGTTGAGAACAACTCGGGGTTCAATAGCTGAGCGCAAAGTGGAGGAGAAAGTAGTGAGTAAGGCAGTATGGGCTTCTTCTCTTCCTGTAAGCCAGGAGGAGGAGAGATTTCCATTGTTGAGTAGAAAGAACCAGGCTTTAGTTTCAGACAGACGTGTTTCTATAATACTCTTGTCACTTTGTAGTTGTTGAGTCCTGATGAAGTACACCACTTCCCTGAATCTCAATTTCCTCAACTGTATCTACACAAATTTGATTTTTATTTTGTTATTTATAATCACAACTTCCTTCAGAGGAGGCTGCATCTCTCCAAGTGACATTTTAGAACACATTAAAATGGGGGGAAAATACCCAACAAAGTTATATGAGAATGAGAGCTAATAGATGATAATATAAACAGAGCACTGAAACCAGGCCTGGCACATGTGATGAATTCTACAAAGGATGACTATTGTTAAGTTGAGTATTTCTGAAATTTAATTGGTGGAGGCTTAATCAAATATACTATTTTGCCTTTTTTTTTATTTTTTGGTAGTGCTATTTGACGTCACCCATCTATTACATTAAGAATCTCCATATCCACCTGCCAACCATATCTAGAGAGAGTTATTCGTCTGTGACCTTTTGCTACTTTCAGAGTAACCATGGGGGCTCAGGGTTTCTCTTCTTATAATCCTGTTTCCCTTGTTTACCTCCGTGTTTCTTTGATGTGAACCTTCCTGCTGATTGTACCTGTAAGAGATTATCCATTGTGCTTTGCCTCTCCTCTAAGCCCCTAGACATTCGGAGGTGTCATTGCTTAATCTTTGTGTTTCACCATCAGTTAAAGTCAGAAACCTTTGATCCATCCTGTTCACTAGACCCTACATTTTAATATATAAAACTGCTGACAGCTATATTTTTATTAAATTTGTTTTTCTGGATTTTAGTCATAGCACTAAAATTCAATACCAATATACTACTACACTAAAAAAAACTATCATCAGTGTGTTTTTACAGTTACCATAGCAGTAAAATTTACACTCAACAATACTATTATAATTTTCCCCTACTTACAAGGTATATTTGATTCATGTTTTAAAGCCATCAAAGGGAAAATGTAAATAGAATTATTGCTATCAACACTACTGCAATTTTTTCTAGCCCTAAAACTCACCACCAGTGATACATATAACAACAGATTGTTATAAAACAACACATAAAAGCCCTTCTCAGAAAAATGGGCTTTTTGTTTCCATCATGGTGAAATCTGGGTCCTTTGATAGGATGATTGATGACAGAGAAGATAAGAAAAGGTGATAAGGCCTACCTTTCTGCACTCTACACCAGCACCCTGTGGACACCTTAGGATGAACAGTGACCTGACTCCTCTTAGTTTCCCAAGATCAAGTGACCCATACTACAATTTGCTACTGATATGTGGGGCAGCCCTGGCCTCTAGCAGGAGCAAGTGGATGATGACATCTTGCCCACTCCTAATTAATTTTCCACTCTACAAAGTGATCCTCTGGGCAGGAAGTTTAATGGGATATTGTATAGGCCCAAGAGTTTTCATGCTTGCTACATTTACTTACTAGCGTCAGTTCCTGTGGCTCCTAAGCAGCTGCCTGTCTGAACTTTACCCCTTTCTCCTTACTGTACACCTACAGGAGAGCAGAGTTGGTGGCGGCTTTTCTGTAGGTACGCAGTAAGGAGGCTCCGCTATATGGAGGTGTATACTTTTGGGAGTTGGTTTCTGGGAGACCCAAGTTAGAATGGGGCTATACTATCTGAAGCAATATAGGGAGCATCAAATAATAAGATAAAGTCAATACTGATGGAAAAATCCAAAAGGCCAGTAGCAACCTGAGAGTTGTGGGTTTATATCAGTGTGAGACAGGATTACAGTGACAGCCAGTAAAACATAAGTCAGTGAGTCATGTTGGGTCTTTGCTCATAGCCTTTCAGGTAGTACATACATGGTGGGTAGGTAGATTGGGATGGCTGCAGTCCCTGAGCACCTATATGCTTTATTACTTCAATTCTGTATATGTACTACCTAGCAAGTGTCTACTTGCCAAATTTAACACTCATATTCCTTCAAGAAGGAAACAAAGAAGGTCATCGTAAATTGAGTTCATTTCATTGTTTTCTTCCAAGAGTGAAGCCTACAAAACAATGCATTGGTTCTGAAATGTCCTATTTCTCTCCTCCTCAACCTTGTTTTAGCTTCAACATCTTAAAACAGTAACGTTTTGTGAGCTGGGCACAAGTGGCTCATGCCTGTAATCCCAGTGCTTCAGGAGGCTAAGGTGGGAGGATTACTTGTGGCCAGGAGTTCAAGACCAACATGGGCAATATAGCAAGGCCCTTTCTCTACCATATTTTTTTAACTTAGCCAGGTGTGGTGGTGCATGCCTGTAGTCCCAGCTACTTGGGAAGCTGAGGTGAGAGGATCATTTGAGCTCAAGAGGTTGAGGCTACAGTGAGTTGTGATCATGCCACCATACTCCAGCCTGGGCGGCAAGAGCAAGACCCGTCTCAAAAACAAAACAAAACAAAAACTTTTTTGCAGAAAGCCTTTTATTTTGAGAGGATTTGTTATATTGAAACTCTTAATGGCTTAACAATATCTATTTCATATTCTTCTCAGAGCAAAAGTGGATCTAAAAGAGCTAAGCAGTCATAAAGCAAGGAAGAATGAAAACCCCATTTTCCTTCTATCTTGTTGGAGGCCCTTGAAAAATAGATTTTGGAAGATTTGCCACAGGCCTTCCATAGGGTTGACTCCACAAAAAGTTTTCATTAAATCTGGCTCACAAATACTGAAGCTGAAAGGGGGAAATGAATTAAAGTAATAAAAAATGTTCAAATGTTGTATGCCTAGATGTGTTTGTGTGGATGATGTGTTATGTATCCTTTTGTATATAAAGGTAATTAATCTTCAAATACAGACTGCCTGTCTAGATTCAGGAATAGTCAGAGACTTTAAGACAAGCTCAGTGATGTTTGGCTCCGAGCCTCACACAATTTGGTTACTAAAACTACAACCTCTTCTCTCAACCTAGGCATCTCATTTTCCCTTATATCCCAAGAGGCTCTTTCTGTCATGAATCTCTGCTCTCTGTAGATTTTGCTCTTGCGCTTGTGTTTGGTTTCATTTTCAGTGTTCTACTTTGTTACTTTCAAAGTTGGAGAACAATTACCATACTATAGTGATTTCAGATCTCCTAGCCAAATACACATTATCTAGCATTCAAGAGACCACAACTCTTCAGCTCTTGTTCTCCACCCCCATTCTCAAGAGAGTCTTCAATTTTCAGTAATGTAGGACAATTTCATCATGGACTGTTTGAAGGGACATTTTAGTGACACAGCTTTATGCTATTCTGGGAATATTTTTTCCAACCTTTCTGCCCTGGTACCACAGTACAGGATGTTTTGACTTTTTGACTCTATGATCCATCATTCCTTCCTCCTTCCAGAGGTCTTGTTGAATATATTTTCTGTGAATTACTCTCTAAATCCCCTTCTATTTTTCTGCCAGATGGCCCCTTACAAAAATAGGAGTACTATTGGCTGTCCCTACTATCCTCTAGTTTCTAATGTAGGTTTTCAATTCAGGCCCCTACAAAGACCTTGCTGTAGTCTCTCCCCATAACATTTTTATCATTCCTATAAAGGTCTCACTTTCACCCAAGATTTCCCCTTTTAAATGATGCCCTTGAGAGCATTCCTTCAATAGTTATTAACTTCAATAGATACCCTGAATCCAGCTTCATGATATAGAGTAACTACTCAAATATTTACCAAATGAAGAAACTAATAAAAAAAAGTGATGGAAGGAATGATTGAATCAGATTTCTAAAGTGCCAGACTGAATAGGCAGTAGAAGTCAACCAAGACAAAGGTTCACTTGGGGCTCATCCATCCCTATATTTCTGTTTTTGTTTTTGTTTATTAAACCATGGTAGACGTAGCCCTGATAGGACTCCTATTTTAGAAGTATGCTCTACCCTGCTCAAATGCCAGAAGCTGGATCAAAATTGACAGTGTTTTTCATAAATTAATTTTTTTTCTGATCCAATTCATCAGCAACTCCCTCAATCTTGGATTTTGACTCATAGTCATTCCCTGAATTCATGATAGTCATACTCTGTGGTTCCCATGATCTACTCCTGCTTTATTGTGCTGACCCTAAGGGACCAACATCCTGGGCTAAAATGTGGCAAAGGACAATATTGGCAAAGTCCATTTCACTGAATGAGTTGATCTCATACTGATTGTTTTGCCATCTCTTCATAAAGGCCGTCAAATCCAAGCTGAAGAGAAACAAAGGGATATTTATGGTCTTAGCCTACTTTCTTGAGGGCCAGGGAGATGCAGACCTCATGCTTTTCTATTATTTTGACCTCCCCCAGATACATCAGAGCTGCCAAAACTCCAGGGGTAAATTCTGGTTTCAGATGCATCCAGGCTATAGAGAACAAACATTATCATAAGAACAATATAACAGCGGGCTTGCCCCAGAATTACTTCTCCTGTATACTTGGCTCATGACTTCTCTATATCCATTTCTCCCTTTTTTCTTAACAGAACTCTTTATTCAGGACAGTCTCCCCTGTGGCTTAGGGGTGACCAGGTTTCAGGGTTCTGGCCAGTTAAAAGTAAGTAGAAGTCTAATAGATAAGACTATAAGGAAAACTGTTTTCTTTCTAAGAAGGTGGAGCCTTACCTATCATATGGATTTTGCTCTTCATTCCTTTTCCCTGCCTGGAGCATGGATGCAGTTCCCGGAACTGTGATAACTCTCAAACCCATAGGGAAAAAAGCCAAATAGTAAGAAATGCAGAAAAGGAAGACTAGAGTCAGGACTGACCTTGAGCAATAAAACTAACTCTGAATTGCCCATTGCCAAACTTGTTGTAAAAGGAGAAGGAGAAGCCCCTGCAAGGATGCATCTCTTCCATGCAAAGTTCTGCTTTTTCACCACAAAGGCCCCTTTGAGACTTCCTATGACTGTCTCTGCTACTTTGGTTGTCCCTCTTTTCATTTCTCTTCTTCCTTAGGTAGTTTTGCTTTTAGTTGGAAGAGATTGGGAGGCAGACACTTCCATTCTGCAGGTATGTGGAGCTCACACTGAGTTTGGGTAAAACCCAATCTCAACCTAACATGAGGGTTCTTCAGGAAGTTCATAATAATTCATATTATGAAAAAACTGTGCGAGGATTTCAATTTCTTTTCACACCAAAATAAACTCATACTAATGTGTTACAACATGTCTGAACAGGATCTAGTTTGAGGTGCTAAGAAGTATAAGACATCAGTTTGAAAATAGCCTCTCTCAGAGCAACATGAATCCTGCTAAAATTAAAGCAAGAACAAACAGCAAATTTATGGTGAAGCTTGGGTGGAAGAATGGATAAATCACTAATGGTTTATAAAATTTTATGGGGACAAGCCCCCTCCCCGCAAAATTGGCAGTTTGCAGATGGATAACTCATTTTAAGAAGGGAGAAGACAATGTTGACAGTGAAGCCCACAGTGGCAGACCATTCACATCAATTTGTGAGGAAAAATGTATTTGTTCTTGCCTTAATTGAAAAGGACAAATGATTAACAACAGAAACAATAGCCAACACCATAGATATCTCAACTGGTTCAGGTTACACAATTCTGACTGAAAAATTAAAGTTCAGCAAACTTTCTACTTGATGGGTGCCAAAACCACTGCACTCAGATAAGCTGCAAACAGGAGCAGAACTTTCAGTGTAAATTTTAAACAAGTGAGTTCAAGATCCTAAAGCATTTCTCCAAACAGTTGTAACAGGAGATGAAACATGGCTTTACCATGTCTTGCGACCTTGAAGACAAAACACAATCAAAGTAATGGTTACCAAGAGGTGGAAGTGGTCCAGTCAAAGCAAAAGCAGATTGGTCAAGAGCAAAGGTCATAGCAACAGTTTTGGGGATGCTTAAGGCATTTTGCTTTTGCTTGCTGACTTTTTGGAGGGCCAAAGAACAATAATATCTGCTTATTATAAATGTGTTTTGAGAAAGTTAGCCAAAGCTTTAGCACAAAAAATGACCAGGAAAAGTTCACTGGAGAGTCCTCCACCATCACAATGCTCCTGTTCATACCTCTCATGAAACAAGGACAATTTTGGGAGAATGTCAATGGGAAGTCATTAGGCATCCACCTTACCATCCAGATTTGGCTCCTTCTGAATTCTTTTTGTTTCCTAATGTTAGAAAGCCTTTAAAGGGGGCCGGGCATGGTGGCTCATGCCTGTAATCCCAGCACTTTGGGAAGCCAAGGCAGGCGAATCATGAGGTCAAAGATCGAGACCATCCTGGCCAATATAGTGAAACCCCATCTTTACTAAAATATAAAAATTAGCTGGGCATGGTGGAGCGTGTCTGTAGTCCCAGCTACTCAGAAAGCTGAGGCAGGAGAATGGCTTGAACCCGGGAGGCAGAGGTTGTAGTGAGCCGAGATTGTGCCACTACACTCCAGCCTGGCGCCTGGTAACAGAGCAAGATTCTGTCTCAAAAAAAAAAAATCTTTAAAGGGCACCCATTTTTCTTCAGATAATAATGTAAACAAGACCACATTGACTTGATTAAATTCCCAGGACCTTCAGTTCTTTAGGGATGGACTAAATGACAGGGATCATCCCTTACAAAAGTACTTGAACTTGATAAAATTTATGTTAAGAAATACAGTTAATAATTTTTTTCTATCATTTGCTTCTACTGTCCATGAACTTTAAAAAGTCCCCACATACACAAACTCCCATTATCTATGGCAAAAGTAAAAAAAACAGCTGGTTCAATGGGGGAAGATATAGCCTGCTCAGTGTTTTAAGACATTTGAATCCATTGTCAGCATTTAAAAATCATAATATTTTTCATAAAATCCAGATTTTCAGCATCTCTAACAACACTAGGCCTTCATTAGCTCATGGCAGTAATTGACTAAAGTAGCAAATTCTCCATTTAGAAGGGAGCAGGCACGCTCCAGATGGCCACAGTTTTCAGCCTTCTTTTAAGTGATGCACTTCATTTGTTTTTAACATATGTCTTGCCCTATAAGTTTTTGAGTTTTCAATGACTTATCTATGGATTCTTTGAAGGATATTTAGTAATACGTTTTCTATTTCCAACCCCTAGGCAGATACCTCTGCTGCCTCTAATAGCTATCAAGAAAAATAGGACCAGCCTGTAACTGCATCTCTCCATACTCCTTAACATCTTAGCCAGTTTCCCCAAGAAATTTGTCTCTGTTACAAATGTACTGGAAATGTGGAGGATATTGCCTCAAGCATGGGGTCCAAAGGCAATTAGATTCTTCTTTTCTACATCTGACACCTGCCATTCTTGAGACAAAATTTTGGTGTCTCCCTCAAAAGTATCTTTCCCTACAAATGTGTAAGCACTACCTAATAGCCTCAGTTTGGAAGATTGGCAGATATTAATAGTTATAAGAATTATGAGTTCTAGTAGTTCTTATCTAAATCTACTTCTTTAGAGTACTTAGAATTGGAGAAAGTTTCATATCTATGCCATAACTGATTTTAATTTATCCTTCTTCTCTAGGATATATCACAGTATTTTTTAACGTCAATGTTTCTACTGCTATAAACTGATACAAACTCTTTGGGAGGTGATCTGGGAAAACTTACCAAAATTTTAAATGTGGACATCCTTTGATTCAACATTGCCTCACCTAAGAAACTTCCCTAAAAAAATACTTTCAAGAAAGTATACTACACAAACTTGCACACACACACATACGTATATGTGTATATATATATATATATATATATATATATATATATATATATATATTTATGTGTGTGTGTATATATATATATATATAAAGTATTTTTTCCAGCCGTACATTGAGAACAATGAAAGTGTCTAGTAACAGGGAATTCATTAAAATAATAGCAATCCAATAATATGGCATCTAGAGGCGCTGAGTGACCCTATTTTTTCAGAGCAACTTTTAAATTAATTTCTGGGCTAAGAAGAGTAGTGGAGAAAGGATGATCTTCTCAAGAACTGAGAAAAAAGTTGAAACTCAATCTTTACATCTCACCACATCCAAATATTTACGTGAAATGGATCATGGACAAAAACATAAAAGCTAAAAATAAATTTTTAGAGGAAAACCTTGGAATCTTTGTGACCTTGGGGTAGGCAAAAGTTTCTTAGGTTATTCGTTTGAGTTGCTTGTAGATGCTGGATATTAGCCCTCCATTGAATGCATAGTTTGCAAATATTTTTTCCCATTCTGTAGGTTGTCAGTTTACTCTGTTGATTATTTCTTTGCTGTGCACAAGCTTTTTAGTTTAACTAAGTCCCATTTATCTATTTTTGTTTTTGTTGAGTTTGCTTTTGAGGACTTGATCATAAATTCTTTGCTTAGGCCAATGTCCAGAGAATGTTTCCTAGTTTTTCCAGGATTTTTATAGTTCCGGGTCTTACACTGAGGTCTTTAATTCATCGTGAGTTGGTTTTTGTATATGGTAAGAGGTAGGGGTCCAGTTTCATTCTTCTGCATTTGACTAGCCTATTTTCCCAGCACCATTTATTGAATAGGGTATCCTTTTCCCAGGGTATATTTTTGTAGAATTTGTTGAAGATTAGTTAATTATAGGTATTTCTGAGTTGTTTATTCTGTCCCATTGATCTGTGTGTCTATTTTTTTACTAACATCATGCTGTTTTGGTTACTTAAGCCTTGTAGTATAATTTGAAGTCAGGTTATGTGATGCCTCCAGATTTTTTTTTTTTTTGGTTCCATAATTGCTTTTTTAATTCCATGAAAAATGACATCAGTACTTTGATAGGAATTGCACTAAATCTGTAGATTACTTTGGGCAGAATGGCCATTTTAACAATATTAATTATTTCCATCCATAAGCAGGGGATGTTTTTCCATTTGTATCATCTATGATTTCTTTCATCAGTTTTATAGCTCTTCTTAGAGAGATATTTCACCTTCTTGGTTAAATATATTCCTAGATATTTTATGTTGTTTGGTGGATATTATAAATAAGGTTTTCCTCTTGATTTGGTCCTTGGCTGGACATTATTTGTGTATAGAAATGTTACTGATTTCTGTAGTTAATTTTGCATCTTGAACCTTTACTAAATTCACTTAGCAAAACTAAGAGTTTTGTTGGTGGAGTCCCTAG
>CAUYLG010004767.1:0-31333 GCA_963573385.1 Cacajao melanocephalus
GAATACAATCTAGGAATAGGTATTAAAAACCTCTTTTATGCCAATAATTGTACTTAACAACAGAGACAGGAAGGAATAAGGGAAGAAAATAACAAACAGCCAACCAATATTTCATTTAAGTCTTTGAAAAACTATGCAAATGCTGAAAAGTGATTTGCTTCCAATTATATAGTCACTTTCAGAATAGGTGTAATATGATACTGAGAAACATGTATGTTCTGGAGACCTGGGATGAAGAATTCTATAGATATTCACTAAGTTTACTTGTTCCAGGTCTAAATTCCTTACTAATTTTCTATCTCGTTGATCTGTCAAATATTAATAATGTGGTGTCAAGATCTCCCACCATTATTGTGCAGGTGTCCAAGTCTCTTTATAAGTCATTTAGAACTTGTCTTATGTATCTGGGTGCTCCTGTATTGGGTACATATATATTTATGATCATTAACTCCTGTTGTTGCATTGATTCTTTTACCATTATGTAATATCCTTCTTTGTTTCTTTTAGTCTTTGTTACTGTTAAAGTCTATTTTGTCGGAGACAAAAATTACAACTTTTTATTTTCTCTCCATTTGATTGGTGAATCTTCCTCCATCCCTTTGTTTTGAGTCTTTGTGTGTCGATGCTTGTGAAATAAATCTGGATACAGCGTACCAATGGGTTTTGACTTTTTGTTCAATTTGCCTGTGTCTTTAATTGGGGCATTTAATCCATTTAAATTTAGGATTAATATTGATATTTGTGAGTTCAGTATTATGATTTAATGCTAGCTGGCTATTTTGCCCATTAGTTGATGTAGATTCTTCATTGTGGAGATACTCTTTACATTTTGGTAAGTTTTTGGGATGACTGATACTGGTTTTTCCTTTCTGTTTGTAGTGCTTTTTTCAGAAGCTCTTGTAAAGCAGGCCTGGTGGTGATGAAATCTCCGAGTGCTTGCTTGTTAGCAAAAAATTTTATTTTTCCTTCACTTATGAAGCTTAGTTTAGCAGGATATGAGATTCTGGGTTGCAAATTCTTTTCTTTGAGGATATTAAATACTGACCCCCACACTCTTCTAATTTGTAGGGTTTCTGCTGAGAGCTCTGCTGTAAGTCTGATAGGCTTCCCTTTATGGGTAACCTGACCTTTCTCTCTAGCTGCCCTTAGAATTTTCTCCTTTATTTCAACCCTAGTGAATCTAGAGATTATGTGTCTAGGAGTTGCTCTACTTGAGGAATATCTTTGTGGTGTTCTCTGGATTACCTGGAGTTGAGTATTGTCGTGGCTTACTAAGTTAGGAAAATTTTCCTGAATAATATCCTGAAGAATATTTTCCAGCTTGGATTCATTCTCTTCATGACATTCAGGTACACCTACCAGTCATAAATTAGGTCTTTTCACATAGTCCCATATTTCTTGGAGACTTTGCTCATTCCTTTTTACTCTTTCTTCTCGAATCTTGTCTTCTTGTTTCATTTCATTAAGTTGGTCTTAGAACTCTAATATCCTTTCTTCTGCCTGATCAATTCGACTGTTAAAACCTGTGCATACTTCGTGAAGTTCTCGTATTGTGTTCTTCAGTTCCATTAATTCACTTATATTCCTCTCTAAATTGTCTATTTTTGTGAGCATTTTGTCAAACCTTTTTTCAAGGTTCTTAGTTTCTTTACATTGGGCTAGAACATGTTCTTTTAGCTCAGAAAAGTTTCTTATTATCCACCTTCTAAAGCCTAATTCTGCTAATGAATCACACTCGTTCTCCATTAGGCCTTGTTCCCTTGTTGATGAGGAACTATGATCCCCTGTAGGAGAGGCATTCTGATTTTGAGTATTCTCAGCCTTTTTACGCTGGTTTCTTCCCATTATTGTAAGTTTATCCACCTGTCGTTTGTAATTGCCAACTTTCAAATTAGGTCTCTGAGTGGATGTCCCACTTGTTGATTCCCAGCGCCGAAATCTGAGCAACCCACCGCACCGACCAAAACAGCGGCATTAAGATTCGTGGTGCTTTTCTGCCCGGGAATCTCCAGTCTGGCTTCCCTCTTGAATCCCTCTTTCAATCAGGTAAATAGGCGAATCTGCCTTCCCGGAGCTCCAAACGTTGACCAAAAGGGGACTCAGTCCCGTTTACTCTGCACCGAGAACCGCCGGGCCAGGGCGCTGGCAAAACTGCCACGCCGGCCCCAAGAGTCGCACTGGCGACCCGTGGGGCTCCTCCATTGGGAATCTCCTGGTCCGTGGGCAACAAAAATTCATCTGTAAGTGTGGCGTTGTCCGTTCTGTGTGCTTTCTCTGGGAGCTACAATCCTGAGCTGCTGGTAGTCAGCCATCTTGGATCTCTCTCCTATAGTTTGGTTCTTAAATTTAAAAATTATCCTTTTTTTTTTCTTTGAGATGGAGTCTTGCTCTGTCACGCAGGCTGGAGTGTAGTGGCACAATCAGCTCACTGCAACTTCTGCCTCCCAGGTTCAAGCAATTCTCCTGCCCCAGCCTCCCGAGTAGTTAGGATTACAGGCATGCCCCACCATGCCCAGCTAAGTTTTGTATGTTTTAGTGGAAACAGAGTTTCCCATGTTGACCAGACTGGTCTTGGAACTCTTGACCTCAGGTGATCCACCCACCCAGCCTCCCAAAGTTCTGGAATTACAGTCATGTGCCACCGTGCCTGGCCTTAAAGGTATGATACATTTTGAGTTAACTTATTTATAACGTGTGAAATAAGGGGCAAGGTACTTTTTAGTCTTTTTCACAATCACTCTGGCTAGAGGTTTATCCACTTTATTATTTTATCTGAACAGTCAGCTTTCTGTTTTATTGATATTCTCTAAATTTTAAATGTTTTATTTCATTGATTTCTACTCTTTCTAATTTCTCCTTTGCTTTATTTGGGTTTAATTTGCTCTTCTTTTTCTATTTCTTAATGTGGAAGCTTAGGTCCTTGACTGTTGACCACTCTTATTTGATAAAATAAGAATTCAGTACTTGAAATTTTCTGCTAAGTACTGCTTTAGTGGCAGTCACACAAATTTTATGTTGTTTTCATTTTCATTCAATTAAAAATATATTCAAATTTTATGTCTGATATCTTCTTTGACATGTATGTTATTTGAAGTTACGTTGCTTAATTTCCAAATTGTTAAGTATTTGTAAGATACATTTCTGTTATTCCTATCTGATTAAATTCTGTTGTGTTCAGAGTGTATACTTTGCAGGATTTCAATTTTATTTTAACAATGAGTGAGAATGTTATGTAACTCATAATGTGTTCTATTTTGGTAAGTGTTTTCTGTACACTTGAGAACAGTGGGTGGTCTTAAATAGTTCAGTAAAATGTTTTATAAATGTCAAGTAGGCCAAGTTGGTTGATAGTGTTCAGGTCTTCAATAACCTTAATGATTTTATTTCTGCTAGTTCTATCAATTGCTGAGAGAGGACTTTTGAAATCTTCAGCTATAATTGGTAAATGTGTCAATTTCTTTTTTTTTTAGTTTTATCAGTTTTTTGCTTTATCTGTTTTGAAGTTCAACCAATGTCAGCAAATATTTAGGGTTTTCGTAAGTGAGTTCTTTGTTATAAAATGTGCCTCTGTATATCTGATAATATTTCTTATTCTTAAATCTACTTTGAAAATAATATATCCATTCCAGCTTTTTTGGGGGGGCTTGGGGTTGCATGCTGTCACTTTTTCTATCATTTTTGCTTTTAACCTATGTGTCTCTTTATAGTTAAAGACGGTTTTTTTGTTGGCAACATGTCATTGGGTCTTTTTAATCCAATCTGACTGTCTATGCCTTTTTTGGGGGGAATGTTTATACCATTTACAGTTTGTGTATTTATTTTTATCTTTGAGTTTTAAACTACAATCTTGTTACTAATTTTTATTTCCCCAATCTCCTATAATCTCCTATTTGTCCCTTTTGTTGTACTCTATGTTTTCTTTTGGATTACTTGAAGTTTTTGTTTTACTTTAATTTTACCTTTAATGCTGGCTTATTAACTATATGTGTTTTAAATTTTAAGTGGCTTCTTCAGGGTTTATTATATACTTTTTTTCACTTATGGCACTCTACGTTTATAAACACTGTACTGTTTCACATGTAGTGCAGGAATCTTTAAATGGCAAACCTGTTTTTGATGCTATTGTTGTCATACATGCTACTTTTATCTATGCTATATGCCCTATAATACGTTGGTCTTATTTTTCTTCAACCCATCGGTTATCTATTAAAGGAATTAAATGAATTGGAAACAGTGTCTTTCATATTTACCTATTTAATATTTCCAGTGTTCTTTATTTCTTTGAAAAAGCTGGTATCATTTTTTTTAATACCTAAAGAACTTCCTTTAAACTTTCTTTTATTGTAGGTCTGCTAGCAATACATTCTCTTTGTTTAGGCTTATCTTAGAAAAAAACTCTTTATTTCCACTTAATATTTGAAATAAATTCTTGCTAGGTAAAGAATTCTAGCTCAGAAGTTTATTCTTTTATTACTTTAAGGATGTCACTGAATTTTCTTCTGTCTTGGGTAGTGTCTTAGAGCATTTTGTGTTGCTGTAACAGAATACCTGAGACTGGGTAGTTTATATAAAAATGAAGTTTCTTTGACTCACAATTTAAAGGCTGGGAAGTTCAAGATTGGGCATCTTCAACTGGTGAGGGCCTCAGGCTGCCTCAACTCATGGTAGAAAGCCAAAAGGGAGTTGGTGCATGCAAAGAGATCACATCATGAGAGAGGAAGCTGATATGAGGATGTCACCAGGCTCTTTTTAACAACCAGTTCCTGAGGGAAATAATAGAGCAAGAACTCACTCACCCCTGAGAGAGGGCGTAAATCTATTGATGAGATATCCACCCTTATCACCCAAACACCTCCACAATGGGGATCAAACTTCTATATGAGTTTGGAGAGGACAAACATCTAAACCATAGCAAGTAGTTTCTGATGAGAAGTCTTCATTTCTCTTTATATAATATTCCATGCATTATAGTCCTTGGGATTTGTTGAGTTTCCTGGAAGTATAGTTTTATAATTTATCATTTTCTCTCTTCTTTTGATGACATTTTAATAATAGATGTCACTTGATAATGTCCTATAGGACACTGTGTTTGTTTCTTTTTCAGTTTTTTTTTCTTGTCTCTCTGCTTTATTTTAAATAGTTTGTTTTATGTTTCAAATTCATTGATCTTTTCTTCTGCACTAATTTGCTCTTAATTGCACTCTTTTTTAAAAACTCTAGTTCTTTCTAGGTCTGTTATATCTTCCATCATATTCACGATTTCCTCTACCTACTTGAATGTATCTTTCATGACATTATGTTTTCCTCATCACATTCATGTTTTCTTCTACTTATTTGAACATTTAGGAAATATTTATTAGAGCTATTTAAATGTGTTTGTCTGCTCATTCCTTCATCTTGTTATTGGTTCATCTCTTTCTATTGTTTTTTTTCTTGTTATGTATCATTTATTTTCCTACTTAATAATTTTTTATTGAATACTAGGCTTGTTTGAATTTTATATTTTCAGAATTGAATTTTGTCGTATTATTTATTATTTAAATTATGTTGGGATTTATCTCGGCATATATTTAATTGGTTTCAGTTTTATGCCTTTCTGACTTGCTTTCAAGATATGTTAGGGAAGATTGAGAGCAGCCTTTTTGTTTTGTTTTATTTTGTTTTTAGGCATGTAGCCCAGGGAGATTGTGTGCACAATATAATAGGGCTTTGTTAGTGTTCTTGTGTAGTTAGTGCCTTATTCATTTTGTCTCTCCAAGTCTGAGTGCCTAGCATTTGAAAGCTTCTCTGCAGATATCTAAGTGGGAAAACAGATGGATTAACTTGTTGATTTGTTTAGTTAAAGGAAAAGAAGCTGCCTTTGAATTAAACAAAAATATTTTTAAGTTTGTCAACAGGTAAATAAAACTACTAGTAGATTATGGCTTGAATATGTTAAAACACTTTTCTAAGAAGTGTGCTGGTATATAATTTTAGCTACATTTGAAAACAACTAATAAAAAGTTATTCATAAATAACTACTTGTTTTTAAATGCATGTCTATGTACTGAAGAAGCTTTAGGAGAGTAGAAAAAATATTGATCTTCAAAGCAAAAACTTGAAATTGAATCCAGATTTCCTTAATGATTAACTGAGTGATCTTAAGCAAGTTACTTATGACTTTCAGAGGTATGCTGATATGGTTTGGCTCTGTGTTCCCACCCAAATCTCATCTTGAACTGTACTCCCATAATTCCCACATGTTATGGGAGGGACCTAGTGGGATATAATTGAATCATGGGGGTGGTTTCCCGCATACAGTTCTCATGGTAGTTAATAAATCTCTTGAGATCTGATCGTTTTGTGAGGGGTTTTCCTTTTGCATCTTCCTAATTTTCTCTTTGCCTGCTGCTATCCATGTAAGATATGACTTGATCCTCCTTGCTTTCCGCCATGATTGTGAGGCTTCCCCAGCCACATGGAAAACTGTAAGTCCAATTAAACCTCTTTCTTTTGTAAATTGCCCAGTTTGGGGAATGTCTTAATCAGCAGCATGAAAATGAAGGAATACAGTAAATTGGTACCAGTAGAGTGGTGTGCTGCTAAAAAGATACCCGAAAATGTGGAAGTGACTTTGGAGGTGGGTAACAGGAAGAGGCTGGAACAGTTTGGAGGGCTCAGAAGAAGACAGGAAAATGTGGGAAAGTTTGAAACTTCCTAGAGACTTGCCGAATGGCTTTGCCCAAATGCTTATAGCAATATGGACAATAAGGTCCAGGCTGAGGTGGTCTCAGATGGACAGGAGAAACTTGTTGGGAACTGGAGCAAAGGTGACTCTTGTTATGCTTTAGCAAAGAGACTGGCAGCATTTTGCCTATACCCTACAGATTTGTAGAACTTTGAACTTGAGAGAGGTGATTTAGGGTATCTGGTGGAAGAAATTTCTAAACAGCAAAGCGTTTAAGAGGTGACTTGGGTGCTATTAAAAGCATTGAGTTTTAAAAGGGAAGCAGCATAAAAGTTTGAAACATTTTCAGCCTGACAATATGATAGAAAAGAAAATCCCATTTTTGAGGAGAAATTCAAGCCAGCTGTAGAAATTTGCATATGTAATGAGGAGCCAAATGTTAATCCCCAAGAATATGAGGAGAATGTCTCCAGGGTATGTCAGAGGTCTTCACAGCAGCTTCTTCCATCACAAGCCCAAGGCCTAAAAGGAAAAAGGGTTTTGTGGGCCAGGCCCAGGGTCCCTGAGCTGTGTTCAGCCTAGGGACTTGGTGTCCTGTATCTCAACTGCTCCAGCTATGGCTGAAAGGGGCAACATAGAGCTCAGGCTGTGGCTTCAGATGGTCTAAGCGTCAAGCCTTGGCAATGGCAATGTCCATGTGGTGTTGAGCCTGCAGGTGCACAGAAGTCAAGAATTGAGGTTTAGGAACCTCCACCTAGATTTTAGAAGACATATGGGAATGCCTGGATGCCCAAGCAGATGTTTGCTGCAGGCATGGGGCCCTCATGGAGAACTTCTGCTAGGGCAGTGGGGAAGGGAAATGTGGGGTTGGAGCCCCCACACAGAATCCTTACTGCGGCACCACTCAGTGGAGCTCTGAGAAGAGGGCCACAATCCTCCAGACCCCAGAATGGTAGATCCACTGACAGCTTGAACCTTGCACCTGGAAAACCACTGACACTCAATGCCAGCCCATGCAAGCAGCCAGGAGGGAGGCTGTACTCTGTAAAGCCACAGGGGTGGAGCTGCTCAAGGTCATGGGAACTCACCTCTTGCATCACTGTGACCTGGCTGTGAGACATGGAGTCAAAGGAGATCATTCTGGAGCTTTAAGATTTGACTGTCCCACTGGATTTCAGACTTACATGGGGCTTGTAGCATCTTTGTTTTGACCAATGTCTCCCATTTGAAATGGCTCTATTTATGTAATGTCTGTCCCCCCATTGTATCTGGAAAATAACTAGCTTGCTTTTGATTTTACAAGCTCATAGGCAGAACTGACTTGCCTTGTCTCAGATAAGACTTGAGACTGTAGACTTTTGAGTTAATGCTGAAGTGAGTTGAGACTTTGGGGGACTGTTGCAAAGGCTTGATTGGTTTTGAAATGTGAAGACATGAATTTGGCAGGAGCCAAGGGCAGAATGATATGGTGTGGCTCTGTGTCCCTACCCAAATCTCATCTTTAATTGTACTCCCATAATTCCCAGGTGTTGTGGAAGGGACTCAGGAAAGATAATTGAATCATGGGGTAGTTTCCCCCACACTGTTTTCGTGGTAGTGAATAAGTCTCCAGAGATCTGATGGTTTTATCAGGCTTTTCTTCTTTTGCATCTTCCTCATTCTCTCTTTGCTTGCTGTCATCCATGTAGGATGGGACTTGCTCCTCTTTCCCTTCTACCATGATTATGAGACTTCCCCAGCCAAGTGGCACTATAAGTCCAATTAAACCTCTTTCTTTTGTAAATTGCCCAGTCTCAAGTATGCCTTTATTAGCAGTGTGAAATGGACTAATACATATGCAAACTGTGGCCCAAGGACCTGCCATCTGTTTTGTAAATATAGCTTTATAGAATCACAACCAAAACCATCAGTTTGAGTATTATCTATGGCCACTCTTATTATAACAGCAGAACTGAGCAGTTGTGACAGAGACAAAATGACCCACAGAATCTAAAATATTCACTCTGGCCCTTTATCAAAAATGTTTGCTGACCTCTGCATTACAGCCTCAGCTTCCTTATCTGTAAAAAGGAATGATAGTGCCCATTGTACAGGGTTATTGCCAAGATACTTACTATGTTTATATGTATGAAAATCTTTAGGCTGGGTGCGGTGGCACACACCCATAATCCCAGCACTTTGGAAGGCCAACGTGGGTGGATCACTTGAGGCCAGGAGTTCCAGACCAGCCTGGCCAACATGGCAAAACCCTGTCTCTACTAAAGATACAACAATTAGCCAGGTGTGGTGCTGGGCACCTATAATCCCAGCTACTTGGGAAGCTAAGGCACAAGAATCACTTGAACCTCTGAGGTCAAGGTTGTAGTGAGTCGAGATTGCACCATTGCAATCCAGCCTGGATGACAGAGCAAGAGAAAGAAAGAAAGAGAGAAAGAGAGAGAGAGAGAGAGAGAGAGAGAGAGAGAAGGAAGGAAGGAAGGAAAGAAGGAAAGAAAGGGAAGAAAGGGAAGGAAGGAAGGAAAGAAGGAAGGAAGGAAAGAAATCTTCAGTGCTGTGCTTATCATATAGCATTGCACAACAAATCCTTATTAAATTTGAATCTAAAAGTTTTATCCTCCTGATGGTTGGTTTAAAAACTGAGCTATTGTCTTTTTAATCTTACTTTTACAAGTTGAAACAGTTATATGTCAAAAAGTAAAATTCTGTTTTAAAAACATTGTTATTTCCTTAGTCATCATGACTTTGTCAAACAGTATAACCTTTATTCATCTTTGTCATAAATAATTAAATAACAGTAGGAATTTTTTAATGCTGTACATAATGCAGTGCTGAACACCACAGACTTCTACAAATAGAAAGGAGGTAGTAGAGTATTTCTAGTTTTTAAGTGGTAAAGTTTATAATTCTCTTTATAGAGAAGCAAACATAAAAACTTGTAAAGTAAATCAAGACTAGTGGTGTTTCTTTCTTGAATGCCACTGGTGAAGATATGAAATGATTTTTTATTTCTCTGCTTGATATTTAGAAATACATTGATGAAAAATGAAAGGTAATCTGAAAACAAAAATCAGTAGGAATATTCTATATAAGGTACTATTCTAGCTACTGCATAATTCTCAGCTACTCATGCTGATTATGACAAATAGGTAAATAAGAAGAGGCGAGTCACCAGGTGCTATTTCCTCCTCATAGAATTGCTTTTATTAAATTGTGCTCTACTGTGACCAGTCTATACTGAAGTAAAATGTAAGAACATTATTGAACACATCCTCCTGTCTGATTTTAGTGCAATAATCATTGTACTTGTCCTAGCAAATTGCTGCTTCCATGTTATGGATGCTGTGCTTTCAGTAACTGGGCAGGTTTTCATTTTCTAGTGAACCTGGTCAAATTGTGACTCAGTGAGAGCAATCATGTAGTTCTATTATGTGCACTGTAACATCAATCTTACTAGGATTTTATTTCCTTTGTTTCTTCCTTTTGCTCTGCTTTTATGTATGCTAAGTGTATTTTATGTAACTTTGTAAGCCACATTCAATTCTTTCTAGAACAACATTGGTTACAAATAGATAGTTAATAGGGAAAAAGGCGAGTAAAATGCTAATATAGCTATTTGGTTTTCTTCTTGAAATCCTTATAAATAGCACAATAAAACAACTCCCAGCTTACCACCTGATAAATCTCACAACTTAGAGAGAGGAACTTAGTTACTTGGATCTCTACCTCATATAAAAATATTGAAATAATTTTTGTTGCAACTGATGCACTGTCTTTTAAAGTAAGCCTGTGATCTTAACCAAATTCTTCTTTAAATATCAAAAAGAAGAAATGCTTATGGTCTACATTTAAATCACTCAGTCATGCTAATTTTATTTGCTTGACAAATATGATTGCAGTTAGTTATATTTTTAAAAGCTGTGCAAGTGAAAGTATTAAAAATTACATATTTTTGCCCATGAAAAATGCCATGTCATTTATTATACTAAGGAGCTATTTGTTAAGCACTGCTATGCATCAAATACTTTTATCAGCACTGTAGATACAGCAGTGAACAAGACAGGAGTCCTTCCTTTTGATACTGTAGAACTGTATCATTGTAGGTGGTTCTAAGCATTGAAAAACAACTGGAACAAATGTATACTAATATTATCTTATTGATACTTATCTACGAAGTTTGATGCTACAAATGTGAGGCATTTTAAAAGAGATTTGTTACTTATTGAAGGAAAACCATAGAACTCTCATCTAACTTTCAAGGTACAGAGTTAGGTAGATCAAGGAAAAGATGAGAATAAAGTCCTAATGGCATTTGACCCACCCAGTGGCTTTGGTCCCCTGAAAAGCCATTGGCCTAGAGGTGGTGCCATGATGTTTTGTTTAAGAGGGAGGCTCACACTTCTCTGGAGGGTGACTAAAAACACATATAGGAAATTAAGACTGTTAGAACCAATAAGTATTATCTTGGAGTAGGCTAAGGTAGAGGAAAACGTATAAGCAAGTAGTTAGGGCTATTGTCTAGTCAGTGGAAGTTAAAGATTGACAGAGGTTAAATGGAGCCATGGCATCAGAAATTGCTATGTCTTATAGTAAAAATAAAACTTGTTATTTAATCATATTCCACCTGTTGTTTCATGCCTTTTCCCTTTGTTCACTGGACTCTACTGCCAGGAATTTTTTATACCCTCATCCTTCAGAAACGTTGTCTGAGATTCAAGGTTGACCAAAATGTTCCTTACCAGTTCTCACACTATCCTGTCATTATTGCCATTGTTTCTTTCACCACGTTACCTGTGAAACTCTCCTTTGATGTGTCTGTCATTCTTATTAGACCAAGAGGTTCTTTGATGTTATAGACCACATCTTATTTCATTCTCCTCAGTGCCAACTACTTTAAGTCCTAAGAAGAGATTTATTGAGTTAAACTGAATAAATCAGGCAAACAACAACAACAACAAGAAAACAGGGAGCATGAAGGCATTAGAAAATACCATGGATCAAATACTCCAATACCTACAGGGCCTGGCAGATGTTAGAAATGAATCAATGTGTGCGCCATCTAAGGGGAACAACTGTTCCAATCCTGCCAGTTGTCATGTGGAAGTGCAACCTCATATTGCCAGATTGGAGGTTTTAGAGAAGCCAGAATGATGGATTTTTAGTGTAAACATTCCTATCTCAGAGATTAGTGCTGATAAATCCAGTTTAAAGATTCTCTTTGGGCCAAGCAAAACCTGGCTGTTTCCAGAGTGGGGCTACCACTTGTGTCTGGGCTGTAAGAGTTCTCCTAGAGTTTACAAACTATAGAAAACAATGTTTGATATCCCATACCAGAAAAAAAAAATAGCCAAATAACTAGATCCAAGACAAGTGCAGAACCTGGGTAGTGCTAAGAAATCTTGGAGACAAAAACCAATGGCCAGTTGCTTTAGAAAGCAGCAGAGTATCTGCGCTCCAGAAGGCTTCTGATTGTGACAAGCAGCTATGACGAATTATGGGTAGAACTGCCCGATTTAGCAAATAAAAATACAAGACACAGTTAAATTTGAATTTCAGATGAACAGCCAATAATTTTGGTATAAACTTATGCTAAATTTATATTCTGTAATTTATAAGTATATTCCATGCAATATTTTTACCTTAGCAATCCTCATAAGTCAAAATCAGAGTGTGATTTGTTTAATTTGGATCGCATATTTTTCCTTAGTCTCCTGGGTGCACCACCTAGGAAGACTGTAAATAATGGAGTAGAGATACATCTCCAAACAGAAAGGAGCAAGGAATGTTAAGATGTCAAAATAAATCCACCCATTCATCATCCATCCACCTATTCATCCGTTTATCTATCTGTCCATCTATATTATCTATTATCAATCTATATGTTTATCATGGCTGCTTACACACACACACATAATGAAGTGACATTGAAAATATTTTTTAAATGCTGATAAGGTTGGTTCAAGGTCTTTGCTGTGCTGCATTTTATCTGTTTAGTTCCTGGATTGTAGTGAAGAGGTCTGTATTTCCAGGGGAGGGTCCAGGAAAGTTGTAGGAGAGGAATAAGGGATCTTGGTAGCAGCTATTTATTGCTCAGTAGAGAAGTATTAGATGGCACAAAGATAAGCCTTTAAGAAAGCTATTGTCTTTGTTTGGAAAAAATACCTTGATGGGATGTTTTGACAGAGTGGCAGTGTTATTAAATAATGGAGGAAGAGGTGGCTAAAATGTGCTTTGTAAAAAGTTAACTTCTTTGTAAGAAGTTGAGTTTGTGAGGAAGAAATTAGAGGGGAGGGGAAGAAAAATATAGAGAATAAGGATGCCCAGTCACTGGCTGGAACCTATGGAGAAAGATAGTGAGGAATGCATGAAAGCTAAAGGACTTATCGAAAGAGTAAGTCTTTTACTAGGCTGGAGTGCAGTGGCGCCATCACAGCTCACTACAACCTCAAACTGCTGGGCTAAAGCAATCCTCTCACCTCAGCCTCCTGAGTAGCTAGGACTACAGACACATGCTGCCACACTTGGCTAATTTTTTATTTTTTATTTTGTCGAGATGAGGTCTTGCTATGTTGCCCAGGCTTGAACTTCAAGCCTCAAGTAATCCTCCCACTTTGGTCTTCCAAAGTGCTGTAATTACAGGTGTGAGCCATCATGCCTGGTTCAGCTACAGGACTTTTAAATAGAGATGTTTAATATTAAATTTTTAATTGGTTATTGTGTTAAAGTAGCATACAAAATACCTTACGGAAATAGTTTTGGAAGAAATTATATAAAAGAAGGTGTGTTCTGTTTCTGGGATGGCAAAGAAAAGAGAGAAGAGAACAGCCCTGGGAAGTAGGAGGCGAGTGAATTTGAGAATTCATGAGTGCAACAATTCACAATGTAGGCACTAGGAGAAATGTGTGCTATTAAGAATTCTTTTGAATGTGGTATATATGGGGGGAGGGAAATCCAGCATTTTATAAAAATTTAGTTAAATAGGGTAACTTCAGTTGGTATTTGGTTCATACGTATGACTCAGAATAGGGTAACTTACATTCTGCAGTTGTAGTTTATTTATTAACCCCCCCAGTGCTTTCTTTCTAAGCATTGTTAATATCTCCATTCTTAAAGGTGGGTGAATCACTTAGTCCTTTTTCTGGTTTCCAATAATTTCTCCTGTGCTACTCTTCTCATTCCAAATCTTCAAATCTTCAGCCTTCCTCTTTCTTGTGAGTTGCATAGGTTCTTTGATGCCCTCTTTGTTTACCCAGAGTCCAGTAATTATGGTACAAGGACTTTCTAAGTTAATTGAAAGATACGGTCTGCTCCTGATGTTGCTGCTAATGTTCATATTCTATTCATTTCTTTAATTTCCTCTTTTATATCTACATATTCTATAAGATATTAATACTACCATGAATGAAGAAGCAATTTCCTTCTTTTTGGAACACATGACTAAGAGTATTGGCCTTAGATGAGACCATCTGGGTTAAAAACATTGACTCCACCACTTAGTATCATGTTACTAGATCTCTGTGTCTTAGTGGCCCCCTCCTGTAACGTAGGTTTCATGATAGTGCCTCCTTCATAGGTTTCTTCTTTTTAATTGAGTCTCAGATTCATAGAACTGAATTAATTATGATGCTTGATTTATGACCCACTCTCATTATTGTCCAGGCAAGGCCATTTTCTAACCATTTCTCTAGGATGATCACTTATAAAACTACCACCAGAAATTTAAACAATGAGAATACTAGTAACAGCTAATATTGACCTATATGTTTCTTTCCCATCTCATCCCTCTTTCTCTCCTCTATCTAAAGGCACCACTATCTCAAATGTGGTACTTATCATTTGCTCACTTTTTTAGTAGTATATTTCTATTATATCTCATCACCCAAAACCTTTTAGTTGTATTTAACTTTATAAGAAAAGGTAGCATGATGCACATAATCTTTCATGATATATTTTTTCATTTAAAATTATATTGCCAAGAGTCATCCATATCTTTGTGACTAGGTATAGTTCATGTTTTGACTGCTACATTTTATCATATGTGCATACCACAATATCAGAATTTATTTATTCATTTTCCTTTGAACATAGTTGTTGCTAGATTTTTGCTACTATGCAACAGGGCTGCTATAAATATCTTTGCACAGATTTCCTGGTACATATGTGCAGGAGTTTCTCTTAGGTATATGGTTAGCAGAAAAATTTCTGGGCCATAAACTCTGTATATCTTCAACTTTAGGTAAAGTGAAACTGATATCTAAAGTCCTGAGATGTTTGGAGTTAATTTTGGAATATGGTTTGAAGAATAACTTGATTTTGTCTGTTTTCCTGTTTATAATTTTATTCTAATTCCACTTATTTATTTTTTATTTTTTTATATTTTGAGACAGAATCTTGCTCTGTCACCCAGGCTGGAGTGCAGTGGTGTGATCTCAGCTCACTGCAACCTCTGCCTCTCAGGTTCAAGTGATTCTCCTGACTCAGCCTTCCAAGTAGCTGGGACTCTAGGTGCTCACACCATGCCTGGCTAATTTTTGTATGTTTTTAGTAGAGACGAGGTTTCACCATGTTGGCCAGCTTGGTCTCAAACTCCTGATCTCCAGTGATCCACCCGCCTCAGCCTCCTGAAGTTCTGGGATTACAGGCATGAGCCACTGCATGTAGTCTTATTCCATTTATTGAACACCCTTTTTCCCTAAATGATCTGACATGACCAAAGTTTCACATATGTGCGGGTATGTCTCTGAATGCTGTGTTCCATTGGCCAATTTTTCTGTCTCTGTACTAAGATATAATTGCCATAGCTTCAAAATTAGCCTGGATATTTAGTAATGCCGGAGATATTTTGGACCCATTCTTCTTTCATATTTATTTTAAAATCAGTTCTACCTTTCATAAACATACTTTAGTTTTTTAAAATGATTTTCAATGAAGCCTATACATTTCCCAAAATATTTTTCCAATCTTTTGCTAAGTTTAATTCTATACCTTTTATTTTTTGGGTGTTATTTCAAAAAGAAGCTTTTTTTATATACATATTTTTAAAAAATGATTTTATACATGATTTTTTATAAATCATTTTTTAAAAATCATTCCTGTTGTATAAAAATGGATAGGCCGGGTGCGGTGGCTCACGCCTGTAATCCTAGCACTTTGGGAGGCCGAGACGGGTGGATCACGAGGTCAAGAGATCGAGACCATCATGGCCAACATGGTGAAACCCCGTCTCTACTAAAAACTACAAAAAATTAGCCGGGCGTGGTGGTGAGTGCCTGTAGTCCCAGCTACTTGGGAGGCTGAGGTAGGAGAATTGCTTGAAACCGGAAAACGGAAGTTGCGGTGAGCTGGGATTGCGCCACTGCACTCCAGCCTGGCGATAGAGCGAGACTCTGTCTCAAAAAAAAAGAAAAAAAATGGATAGCCACTTTGGTAATTTCTTTCATTCTTTCTAATACATTGTCTGTAGATTCTCTTTGACTTCCTATGTAAAAGATAATGTTGCCTGCAAATAAATGTTTTTTTTTTAAGAATTTTCAATCCTTATGACCTTCATTACTATTTCTTGTTTTAATTTTTTGGCTAAGTCCTCCAATAAAATGCTAATAGAATGGTGAAGATGGCATCTTCATCTATTTTCTATTTTTTTTTTCCAATTTAGAGTGATGTGTTTTGTAGGGTATGTTGTGGTTGTTTAGATATCCTTCATTATTGCAATTTATGGAGGGTTTTATCCTGAATTTAGTTTCATTTTTATTAATTATTTTTTTCTGGGGTGTCTATGAAAAAGGTACTATGCCTTTTTCTGTAATGTGTTAGTGTAGTTAATTACATTTATACATTTTATAAATCATCTCTCCATCCATGGAATATACTCAAGTTATTCATTATATGCCGTCATTTTTACATATTGTTAAACTGAAACAATTCTTATTTGGTTTAGGATATTTTGTATTCATGATTAGCAGAGAAATTGAGCTTGTTTTTCTTTGTCTGGCTTTGCTCTCCAGTTCATGGTCTTCACAGAGGAATTTAGGAATATTTCATCTTTCTCTTCCTTAAAAGAGTTTGTAGAAGATTGGTGCCTTAGAAATTTAACTCTACTTGCCTACAAAACTATCTGAATCTAGTGATTTCTTTGTGGAAAGATTTTTGGGTCTTTTCAATAAAGAATAATTTAATTTTTGAGTCATTTTAATATTATGTTTTTCTAGGAACTTTTACAATTTATTTAAGTGTTCAAAGTTGGGATATGGTTGTTGATGGGATTAATTTATTTGTTAGGTATTATTGTAACTTACAGCAAGATTGCATGATTTTTCAAAATTGATACTACTGACATTTTGGGCTGCATAATTCTTTGGTGTGGCTTCTACCCATTAGATGCCAGTAACATCCCCTAAATAATGATGGTCAAAAATGTATTCAGACATTGTCAGTTATTCCCTGGAAACGCCACTCATCCCTGGCCGAGACTTACTCATAGATGCTTATGTGCCCTTTTTGATTTCTATCATTATTTATTTGTTTCTTCTTTGCCCCCCCCCTCCAATGTATCTGCTTTGCCAGAAGTTTGTCAATTTTGTACGTCTTTTCAAGGAATCTATTAAAGGAATCTTGAAAAGACTAACAAAATCTTGGCCATTTTAAAATCTTGTTGGCCATTTAAAAATCTTTAAAATCTTCTTGGCCATTAAAAAAAAATAATTTCTTGTATTTCATTGCTTTCTGTTCTGATTTTATTCTCTTTTCATTCAAAAATCTTTGGATTTGGGTTTACTTGTTATTTTGCTAACTTCCTAAGTTATATACTTAGATCATAGACTTTTAGCCTTTCTTCTTTTATGTTCATTTAAGGCTAAATATTTTCCATAAAGCACCATTTTTGTTGAATTCTACAAATGTCTTTATAATCATTCGGTTATAGACTTACCTAAAACATAAGAGCATAAAAGATTGAAAATAAATTTATAGAAAAGTAAATATTGGACAAATTTTTAAAGCTGTGTATTACTATATTAATACTATACAAAATAGACTAAGATATAAAGCATTCTTAGTGATAAGATCTCACGTATTGATAAAAGTTTCAATTCACCAAAAAAGCTACAAAAATTCTAAATATTCCTCTATATTCTTGCTAATTTTAAAAATCATCCTGACATATCAATATTTGAAAGAGGTATTTAACACCCCATAATGGTGGTATAATTATATATGTCTATCTGAAATTCCTTCAAATATATACTTTCTTAATATAGCACATATATTTAGAAATTTTGTAGCTTTTTGTTACTCTACAAATTTGACTTTTCAGGCATAGACTGTATTCTGCAAACAACAATTAGAGAATGCATATATATATATATATATTTTTTTCAAGTACATGTAGAACATTTACAAAAATTGATTAGGATATCAATAAATGTCACAGAATAGGTATTATTTAGATTACATTTTTCTTTGTGGAAAGATTTTTGGGTCTTTTCAATAAAGAATAATTTACTTTTTGAGTCAGTTTAATATTATGTTTTTCTAGGAACAAAGCAGTGCTTTGTTCATTCATCCATTCTGCAATAAATATTTATTGAACACCTGTTCTAAACACTAGAACAAGTATTGCCCTAGGTACTAGGAAAACAGCACAAACAAACAAAATACAAATACCTGTATTTTTCAGGTTAATTTTCTTGTTTCACAGGGAAAAAAAATCACACATGCTTTGACCCACCTTAAGGGGTCATTTTCAACAACTGGCATCGCTTTTGCTAGGCTGCAGAAACTTGCCTTCTCCCTATCATCAAAGCAGCACCTGTGCTAGTCTCTGTTGCCTTCCAGGTTTCCGTAGATAGAGGTCAGGGCTTGATTCACTGTGTCCCTAATATCAAAGGCTCTCTAAATGGGCTTGCTGAATCCCTCTCCCAACCCTCCTTCAATCACTAGACTCCTCTTAAGAAGGCTGAACCCATCCACTACTCTCACTTGAAGAAAGAGGGACTGGAGCTCAAAACATGCCAAAGAAATCTTCCTCACAAAATCCTTTTCCTCACTGCACTCTCTTGGAGCTCTTACCATCCCTTTGTAGATACATTTTTGTTTTTAGTGTTGCAAAAACCAGCTTTCAGCAAGCTGATTCCTAACAAATTTCTGCATGTGGTTATTTCTTGAGCAACCTCAGTTATCTTATGCAGTACTTTTGACCTCACTCTAAACCAGAATACCTGGGTTTAAATTGGAATCTGAGACTCATGACAATAGCATACAACATTAGACAAGTTACTTGGCCTGTCTGTGCCTTCGTTTCATCATCTATGGAAGGTTTTACAGAAATTCCTGCTTTGTATGCTTATCATGAGAATTAAAGTCAGAAAAACTCTTAGAAGAGGGCCTGCACTATTATACGCTATTGGTATTTTGTAATATTTCTCTATGCCTCAGTTTAAACTTCTAAATTAGTATCCTGTTGTTTTATCCTGTTTCCTCATAACCTCTTTTATTCTCCTGTCCTTAGACTGATTTGGATTCCAACCCATCATTGCCATCAAGGCACCAATCCCTACCTAAACTTTGGATACTGATGAAATTTTCTTACATAAAAGCCTTTCCTCTTTCATGCTCACTGTCTACAGCTCACATAATTGTGGAAAGTGAGTCTCTTCATCAAATTTCCCTAAGCCTGTCTTTGAAAAAGCAATATCTAAACGATTTCCAAGCAAAGAGGGTGTGGTAACAATTTTTATTTTTTAGTGGCGGCTAGAAATCAAAGCTATCTGAGGGAGGGATTTAGTAGTAACTTTCAATGCTTGTTCTTTTATTTTGACTCTTAAGCAGATAATTCTTCAGTGATAGTGACTCTTGAAGATAAGGCAATAATTTCTTACAATGTTAATGATGCTTGTGAATAAAACTCCATTCTCAGTTTGTGACATAGTCAAGGAAATGCATCTTTATTTAATTGCTTTTTTCCTGATTTCTCAAAGGTTCTAATAGTTTTGAGTGCATAATATCATAGAATCATAATTCAAACAATGGACAATTAGAACACTGTTTTCTTGATGTTAGACTTTCAGAATTGCAAAGCAACAAAGTTCAGCATTTTACCTACTTAGTAGATTTCAGTTGCCAGAAAAGTACTTTTGCATTTTCCTCACAGAAGGTCATGAAATCTTTGAATATTCTCTGGCAGAGATAAAGCCAGGTTGTAAGTCATAGAACTTTAGGTCATTTTTTCTGAGCAGAAAAATTCTCAGCTATAAAAAAGGTAGAAAATTCCTCTAAAGAGTAAGAACCCCATATATTTCAACAAAAGATTAAAGCTATTTTTGTGGAATAGTTATGGAACTCCACACAGTACAAAAATTTAGCCAAAACATTTCTTCTGCGTTAGTTTTATCAACCAAATAACTTATTTTGTAATTTTTCTCTTTTCCTGCTTGTTTGAATTGTTGTTTAAATTAATCAAATCTATCTGTCATTTTGGCATTATGACAACCATCAATTCCTGAATGTATTCTATAAGGTGCTTGCTGGTCCTGCGAGATACTTATTCATTCATTCATGCACTCAGTGCTTACTTATTCAGCACCTGCTATGTGTCAGGGATAGATACTGGGGATAAAGGAGCAAACAAAACAGAAAATATCTTTGCTCAAAGAGTTTACATTCTAAGAAGAGAGATGAGAAATAAGCTAATCAATAAGTGATTCTATAAAATATCATGTAGTGAATAGTACTGTGAAGAAAAATAAGAGAGAGCAAAAGGCTAACGTGAAGAAGGAGCTCGTTTTATATATGATGTTTTATTTAGAAAGGTAATAAAAACTTTGTTGGAAAATGATATGTGAGAAGAGATAAGGATAGAGTGAGTGAAGCAAAAGGATAGCAGTGGGAAGCACCTCAAGACAAAAGGGTGTGTGGCATATTCCAGAAGCAGCAAGGTAGTCAGCGTGACCTGTGAAGGCATCATGAGGCAGATACTGATCAAAGTGAGAGACCAGTTAATGTAGGGCTTTGTTGACCTTGTTCTGGACTGTGATTTTTATGCTGAGTCGACATGAAGCCGTTGGAGTCATTTTTAAACAAAGGAGTGACATGATCTTATTCATGCTTTAAATTGGAGAATACATAGAGATTGGATATGAAGAGTAGGATATTAATAGAATTTTTCCCTAAGGTTTTTATGGTCAAACAAGTTTTGGAAACACTACATTAAGTGAGGTAAATATTAAGGAGTTTTTCAGAGTCAATATGTTGATATATTTTATATATCTCAAGTAGTTTGTAGAATAAGAAACACTCTCAACTTTAACCACAGATATCTTCTTTACTGAGACACTCTTGAGATTAGTGTTCCATCGTCATTTAGGGCGATGATGATGTAGACACTACCTAAATAAATCCTCTCTCTTCTGGGAAACACAGAAGCCTTCAAATATCACTAAGAAAGAAGTTTTCTGTTAGAGTTTCTCATAATTTCTTCTGTGACCTTAATACCTGATGCTGGTGAGATTATTTCCTGTTTTCAGCAAGACTTTGTTAGATTTTTTTTCAGAGTTCTGAGTGGAGGATCCGGAGACTATATCTAATTCTAAAGCTTCACATAGTTTTGGTCTATGCCTGTAGTTTCCAGCTTTTGATTAAATATCCACCTTTTTTTACTTATCAGAGGAAATAGGACCATAATAGAATCTTGTACATAACTGGGAAGACAAGTCAGGCTTCCCACAGAATGGCTAGTTTTTGATGGGCAGAAGAACTCTGGATTTGTCAAGAGAAATATTATGCCCTTTTGGATAGAATTATACCCTGGAGCCAAAGTTATTCACACCAGGAAGCATGCTCATTATTTTAAAAGTAGTTCTTTAGCTAATGGATACCATATAATCACAGAAATCTTAGATTTTACTCACCCCTGTGACATGATATGTGTGTTTTCTAATTATCTGTGAAAGCAAACTTAACATGTAACTGTGTCATTATTCATCACATTTAAATGTCCCTGAACAGACACTGACTAATTATCTACCAATTTTTGCCTGTCACTTGGTTGAATTAAAATGTTTTTAAAGGTTAATTGTCAAATCTTTGAGGGGAATAAAGGCTATCTAAAGGCTAAGTTTCCAAATTAAGTAATATGTCCTTATCTCATTTAAAAACATTTGCTTAAGGTGATTTGGTTTTGCTTTGTAAGGAGTTTGGTAGCTGAGAAAACTTAAAGCAAGAATAGCTGTACAAGGATAGAGTGAAATCACCAGCATCCTTGGGCACAATTAGGCTTTTTGCCTTTCCTTAGGAAAGAAGGTAGAACCTGCAGCAAATGGAGAGGCATCATGATATGGTACAGGGCTTTGCGATCATGCGCCCTTCGGCTGGAATCCCAACTTTGTCACTTCCCAGATGTGTGGCTCCAGGACGTTAGTTGCATTCTGGGTCTGCATTCTCTCTTCTAATATAAAGATGGCAATAGCTCCTTAGTGGGGCTATTGTGAAGATAAAACAAGATAATCCCTGTGCAACTCATTTCTCCCCATCCCTGGGCAGAGCATTTGTTGTTGCCAGTGTGCCAACCTTGGAGCAGAACTGGGCTGCTCACATTTACCAGCAGGAAACTACTTCAAAACATTAGTGAACAATATATATTCCACTAAATGTTTTGGCAGAAAACTCCAGGTGGGTCTTCACATGGTACAGGATATAGCATTTTACTCCAAAACTCTCAGTTAGTTATTTGTTGTGGAGTGGGCAGAGACTGCTCATTGTAATACTATGCCTATACTGCTCTTCTTCCTAAGAGTAACAGAAGCCTCAAGTTTTGTCTGAGAACATGGCTGCCCTCCTAAAGAGAATGATGAGTTTTGGATTTAAGATTTGTGCCTCTCTTGCACCCAAGTGCAACCATGTAACCAACCCAGGTCCACAAACAACAACCATGTGTGCTATTGCCCAGTCATTCCGTCAAAGTTATAGCTGTTTATTTTAGACTCTTCCCAAGATTTCATATCTTGAAGAGTAGGGACAAGTGAAACAACTTTAGAAATCATAAGTTCCCAACTCTTCATTCTTAAACTGTTAAATGCTAGCAAAATAAACCATCTCATTTAAATCACTACATTTTGGGACCTTTTAGTTAAAGCAGCTTAGTCCATATTCTAATTACGCAGAGACCAGTTCTTGGTCTCAGATCTCCTTTCTCCCCTTGTCCTCCAGGGCTGGACTCTGCATGCTGCAGTCTCTCTCTCACTGGCTCTAATGACTTCATCTTATTCCATCTTTTTTTGTGCAAATTTAACTTTTATCCATTCTCTCCAAACATTTATTCCCTATCCATCATTCTTTTCAATCTACAAAGGACCCTCAAGTCTCCAGGGTGCATTTTCTTTACAAGATAGAAGAGGATTATAAGTTACATATAGTATGTATTTTTTTCATCTCACATGTGGAGAAACTCCACATAGACTGGTATGTAAAAGCTGTCGATTATGTACTCTTCTCCAGTTTATCCTTTAGCCCTGTCCCATCTCTAGAAATTAGCATTACTCCTAGGATAAGCTACAGTAATTTAAAGATCAATTTCTACTCTGTTACTATAACCTTGCTGTAGATCAAAACTGACCCCTGGGAAAAATCTAGACCAGTGGTAACTTGAGCCAGGATTAGACACCTTAGGAATGTCTTGGGCCAAAGAGAACCTTCTTAGTAAATCCAAAATCTAGCTGATAATCTTAAAAATATGTAAATCCCAGGGTCCCACTGCTGGAAGGTCTGGTTCAGTAGCTTTGCTGTAGGGTCAGGATATCAGTATTGCTAGATTGTATGCCAGGTAATTTTGATGCAGTCATTTAGCTAGTGTATAGATTGAAAGCTTGGATACTGTACATCTAGGAATTGGCAAAAATCAAGCAAATTAAGGAGATGCAAAATGTCAGATAATGCTCATTTCTATTACATTATTTTTTTCCAACTCTCAGCTTTATTGATAGAAAAGCTTGAATTGGTTATTCAGCCATATAATAAGGGGCCTTAAATGTTTCTAGCCACTTTAAACCATAGGTCAGATTCAACTCTCAAGTTCAAACGTATTACCAAGGACCACAAAGGGCTTTGAGTACATCCAAGTAAGCTTTATAGTTGACCTTGGCACTTACATAGAAATTGCCAATGAAAGAACAATGAAGAATAACATGAAATGAAAACACATCTGTTTGGAGGCCCAGCTACCTGATATGTTAGGTTTGCCCACCTTTGTATACTTTGTCCTTCCAGTGAAGTTGATGTCAGGAGAACTGGAACACTGACCTTATATGGGTAGGATCAGCACCAGTGATGCCACTGTATATATTGGTCTTTCCAAACAGTTCCAGAGGTTGACCTGGGGCTCAATTTGGCAGCCCTGAGTCACACAGCTCATTACCTATAATGAGAATTACATATTTTTATGATTGAGCTGATTTGTTTCAAACATATTCCTGGCTTAGAGCTCTAGAACTCACATACGGAAAATAAATACAATATTTAAACTCAAAACAGCAAGCTTTCAAACAAAAAAAAAATTGAGTGGTGGAATTTCAGAGTCCAAATAGTGTGCGCAGATGCTGAAGGTTAGAAGAATTCATTAAAGGGAAAAATGCTGGGGAGCAGAAAACAGAAGCAAGAGAGAGGCCTTTGGAGACCTTCTCTCCCATCCTTCTGCAAAGAGATGGATGCTTGACAAGTCACCTGCCACTACTGACTACGTCCCTCATTAACAGAATGACAGGAGGAGGAGGAGGCTGTGAACCAGTATTTGCAGGGGCATCACCACAAGACCAGATATGTGGAATTTTATTTTCTTTGTACATTTCAGTTTTAAGGAATGTCAAGAGGTGCCATTTGTAATCTATACAAAGTCCTGGATTTAATTAAACTTAATAAAAGAGTTTATACAACCTTCTGGTGCTAATTTTGGGTGTAGGGGTAAGAGAATTGAACTAGCATGAAAACAAGACCTCAAAAGCCTTATTCAGAAGCCTCACCTTTAAATTAGTACATTGGATTATGCAGTTTATCAGCATGTCCGATATGAATAAGAGATTATTTTCTTTTTTGTGACAAAAATATACTCAAGCACTTGGATTATCTTCAAGCCTCAAGTCTTCAGAGAATCTCAACACCAATTGAGAAACCCATGCCAAGTCAAATTATTCTGCTCTCCCCTTCTTTGTGATATAGCAGAAGTCTCAGGCTGAGATCAGCAGGAGGGAAAATTTTGCTGGCATCTTATACATTTGATGATCAATTTTTCTGGATAATTTTATGTAGATTTTTTCCATCTTTACCCTATTCCTCCTCTTTTCCTGGTTCTCCCTCAGCCAGAATCATTTACTTCATCCCCTAGAAAGTTTCCAATATTAACATTTGTTGAACCCCTACTTAATCTCAGCCTTTGTGCTTGGTGATTTACACATAGGCATTCATTTAATCCCTTTAAACACCTCTAAGGAAGTGGTATTGTTCCCATTTTACAGATGAAGAAATTGTTACTTAGGAAGGATGTGTAACTTAATCTAATAAAACCAGCCAGTGTCAGAGCTGGAATTAGAGTCCCTGTCTTCTGATAACCAAGCCAGTGGTATATTCATCATATTATGTTGCTCTGCTCTCCCTTTAAGCAAGAACTAGGACTTTTTGAAGCAAATGAATCCCAGAGTGTATCAGATACTATCTGAATTCAACCTGATGAAATAGCATTCGATTAAAAGACTAGGTACGCACATCTTAGGAGCCTGTAGAGACTGTTTGCTATGGTTTCCGTTCTTTTGCATGTGCTGAGGAGTGTTTTACTTCCCATTATGTGGTCAATTTTAGAATAAGTGCAATGTTATATTCCATCTCCTCGATGGTGACGTACTTGCAGGATTTATTTGGAAAATTTTTCACAGGAAATCTGTCTATTCTCTCCCTCTTATTTACTTATTCAATCATTTACATCAGTGTAGACTATGGTATTTATTTTATACTTTGAGTTATGATCCAATACTATTTTGTTGCTCAATAGTAAGTATTAATTTCACTATTAATGTTATTACCCAGCAGAATCTATGGTGGATGAGTATTCTGCTGAATTCCATTTGGTAGTCAGAAAGGTGACTGTCAGGTTCAGGATTTATGTCTATTTTGCCCATCTCTGTACTCTCAGAACCTAGCTTAGCTCATGTTATATACCAGATAGACACTATTGAATTAATATCTGAAATATACTGCTGAATTATAAGTCCTAATTATTATAAAGATCATGAGTATACAAATTAGTTGTTGCAGAATTCATAAACAGGATCACACATGTTTGGTAGTCATAGAAACAGTCTGTAAATTTATCACTGGACTCCTGAATGTTTCTTCTCACCCACTCCACACTCTCCCATCTCTTAGAATACTTACAGCTGGAGCAGAAAATGCTTGTGTTCAGTGAATTCCATCTCTAGGAACTACAAAGAAACATCCTATGCAACACTGAAAAGGCTCATATATTTCATAAAATTCTCTGTTGACATAAAATGACCTGCAGAGTTTTCCCCAGCCAGGTTGTGAAGTCAAGTGCAAGCACATGGCTGAGAGAGCAAGCAGCCTGTGAGAAGAAAGCAAAGCTGTGCTTCTTACCAGCCTTCAAAGCACCCTTCATCTTTCAGCAGTACAAGCACACAGAGTTTGGAAAGGGAGCTTTGGACTATGTATCCTGTCATCCCCAGTTAGAGAATGAATCTTGAAGTTCCAACTAATGCCAGTTAGAGCAACACAGGCATTAAGATAAGTGGAGTCCACCTCTGGTGGTGACCCACAGTAGATATTTGTCTATAACCAGGGACAAGTTCAAGCATTGGCTTTAATTTATTGTGTCTGGCAGTTTCCACTGCTGGGATCTTGGCCAAAGCCAAGCTTGCTTTCTCTGTCTGTCTTCATCCACCTCATTTCTCAGTTAACATTTTGAAGTACTCTTCTTTATGAATCCCTAAATATGCCTTTTGGAATTTGACTTATAATGACTTTGTTCCTCCCAACATCTGTTACATATTGCTTCTGTAATCAAGATTTTGCCAAATTCTAATGCTCTCTGGATCAGAAAAATCTGGAACTATATGAAATCATTAGTATAGTAGGGGATAAATAAATAATAGACATTTGTTTATCATTGTAGGGGATAATAGACATTTGTTTATCTGAAGGTATATGAGGAGCCCTTTTCATGGTGTCAACATAATGATATACAAATAAGAAAACTAAGTGGGAAAATATATTAGAAAATGACTCTTTAGGAATTATTCACATTCTTTGCTGATGGAAGGTTAAGCAAATCATTGTGCTGGTTTGGTCAGTTCATATTAGTCACTCAAATTCCATTTCTGTGATGGTGTCTAGGAAAACTTCAATTGGTGAATTCATCATGACAGAGCAAAATTTAAGGAGCTGAGACCAGGAACGAGACTCACTCCTAGGCATAAGTCAATGATGGGAATAAGAAATTTGATTTTGGATTTCCACCCTAAATTCTGAAACGAGTGACATCAAGTGGCAGAGGCAGAAGTTGATTTGTTCAGAAACAGAAAAGGAACCAGAGAAACAAATCTGGAAATTAAGAAAATATGAAGTAATGGAAAAGATAAGGAAAAGATCAAGGTAGAGCCAGGAATCAAGTCTGGTGGATGTGAGAATTGTTCAAATAACCAAGAGCAAAACTGGGGTCTTGGTATAGGAAACATTAACTAAAAGATTTGTTTCAATGATAGCCAATTTCTAGAGTAAGTGAAGTTTGTAAGAGTAAAATTTTATCCTGGCTTCCCTTTTCTACACTACTGCCTCTGCAAACCCATTCTATTGACTTATCTTTCTCTGCTCCTGCAATAAGAGCTTAGGTAGATTCCATAGCTTCTCTGCACATTCTAAATTATTTGCATAAACAGATTCAATTTTTAAGATAATAAACAATCCAGTATAGCCTAACGTTAAAACTCCAAACCCTCTTTCAGTCTAAAAACATCTACACTCCTTCCCATCCCACCCCAACCTGACTGTTGGGCCTGGATTCAGGTTAGGGACCTGCAGTGAAAGAGAAGCCAGGGTTAGCTGCTTCTCCACCTCTCTCTAAAACTGCCTTGGCCCATTTACCTCTCTCATTTATAATTCTGCTTCAAAGGCTAGAGGGGAAGAGGAAGGGCAGCAGAATGAAGGCTAAAGAGATGGAGGGAGGCTTTGATGAGTACAGTTTTCATCCATCATTTATGCCTTCTGTGATGTCAGATACCCAATTATTCTTTCTCTTATTGGTACTTTTATAGATATTTGGAGGTTTCTTCCTCCTCTGGAGGCACCCGTAGCAGTTTCCTTAATGAAAGTGATTTCTCTGCAGGCTGGCTGCTCTGCCCCTTAGCTGGATCACCACATCCTTCAGGAATTCCCAAGGTATTCAAGGCTACCTCTGTTCATAGGGTCCACACCAGTCACATTGTTAAGGAAGTGCAGAGGTCTCCAGGCAAACTTCTTTTGCCTCCATTGACCAGCCTCCTACCTTTGGACTTTGATTTTTCCAGAGATCTGCAGCAGTCTTGGAGTGGCTCCTTTGAAATCACCTTCACATGGCTTGAGAAGGTCAGTGACAGTGAAGCCTGGCAACAATCTCACAACTCTCCCCTAAAGAAATTATCTGTATAGATTTTTAAACCAATTTCATCATATCTACCTCTCATATAGCCCGGAGATGGGCAATGGGCTAAGCATCACAAAATTGAGGTCAGTCTCTTGGCACGTCATGTGTAGATGGTCCAGTGCTTATTGCTTATTGTTTTTGGCCTTTGGAGCAGAGCCAATACTCCAAGTCCACGAGAAAAATCACATCTAACATCTGGTTACCCAGCAAGATGCCTCTCTAAAGACTTTTTCTGTGACAGTACAGTATTATCTGCTGTTCTTGCTTTTCCCTAAGGGGATCTTCAAGGTGCCTGGTAGCTTCCCAGCTACTGTGTACATTTCTTCTTCTAAGAAGTAATAACAGCTTCATAGTTAAAAGTACATGGTTTCTGTTTCACCACGTTCAGCTAATAAGTTCTGTCCCTTGTTTTGTGAGTTATCCTGTAAAAACTATTTAACTCTCTCTGTGCCATACTTTCAACATTTATGAAGTAGACATAATACCTCACTCACTGGGTGGTTGTGAAAATCAAACAAAACACTATGTAAAGTATTGACCACAGTGGCTGGTCTACAGAAAGCACTCAGAAAAAGGTGGTTTGAAAAATCCTTTCCTTGTGGAATGGATCAGCCTTTTTAAAGGAAGGATCTTTTCTTCTTCTTCTTTTTCTTTTCTTTTTTTTTTTTTTTTTTTTTTTGAGATGGAGTTTCCCTCTAGTTGCCCAGGCTGGAGTGCAATAGCGCCATCTTGGCTCACTGCAACCTCTGCCTCCTGGGTTCAAGTGATTCTCCTACTTCAGCCTCCTGAGTAGCTGGGATTACAGGTGCCTGCCACCATGCTTAGCTAATTTTTTGTATTTTTAGTAGAGACAGCGTTTCACCATGTTGGTCAGGCTGGTCTTGAACTCCTGACCTCAGGTGATCCGTCTGCCTCGGCCTCCCAAATTTCTGGGATTACAGGCATGAACCACCACCCACAGCCCAGGAAGGATCTTTTTATGAGGATCTGGGGGAAGTTAAACGGGGTTCATTCTCTGTACTGAGGGTTTGGTACCCTGCTGTAGTAGAATAGAAGCAAAGGTATATTGATCTATGCATGGCTCAGATAGTATGTTTTAGTGAAAATGCAAAATAAGCCAGAGATATATTGACAGATCACCTTGCTTTAAGAATTATACATATATATATATACACACATATATATATACACATATAATTTGATTTACATATATATGTAGTTTTTTTAAATTGTACTTTAGGTTCTAGGGTACACGTGCAGATCATGCAGGATTGTTGCATAGGTACATACATAGCAAGCTGGTTTGCTGCCTTCATTCCCCCATCACCTATATCTGATATTTCTCCCCACATTATCCCTCCCCACCCCCCTGACTCCCTGCTGTCCCTCCCCTAGCCCCCCACAACTGACAGTAGTGTGTGGTGCTCCCCTCCCTGTGTCCACATGTTCTCATTGTTCAATAACCTCCTATGAGTGAGAACATGCGGTGTTTGATTTTCTGTTCTTGTGTCAGTATGGTGAGAATGATGGTTTCCAGATTCATCCATGTCCCTACAAAGGACATGAACTTGTCATTTTTTATGGCTGCATAGTATTCCATCGTGTATATGTGCCACATTTTCTTTATCCAATCTATTGTTGATGAACATTTGGGTTGGTTCCAAGTTTTTGCTATTGTGAACAGTGCCACAATGAACATAGGTGTGCATATGTCTTTATAATAGAATGATTTATAATCCTTCGGATATGTACCCAGTAATGGGATTTCTGGGTCAAATGGAATTTCTGTTTCTAGGACCTTGAGGAATCGACACACTGTCTTCCACAATGGTTGCACTAATTTACACTCCCAACAGTGTAAAAGTGTTCCTATTTCTCCACATCCTCTCCAGCATCTGTTGTCTCCAGATTTTTTAATGATCACCATTATAACTGGAGTGAGATGGTATCTCAATGTGGTTTTGATTTACATTTCTCTAATGACCAGTGATGATGAGCATTTTTTCATGTGTTTCTTGGCCTCATCTATGTCTTCTTTTGAAATGTGTCTGTTCATGTCCTTCGCCCACTTTTGAATGGGTTTGTTTTTTCCTTGTAAATCTGTTTTAGTTCTTTGTAGATTCTGGATATTAGCCCTTTGTCAGATGTGTAGCTTGCAAAAATTTTTTCCCATTCTGTTGGTTGCTGGTTCACTCTACTGATTGTTTCTTTGCTGTGCAGAAGCTCTGAAGTTGAATTAGATCCCATTTGTCTATTTTGGCTTTTATTGCCATTGCTTTTGGTGTTTTAGTCATGAAGTCCTTGCCTATGCCTGTGTCCTGAATGGTTTTGCCTAGGTTTTCTTCCAGGGTTTGTATGGTGTTAGTTCTTATGTTTAAATCTTTAATCCATCTGGAGTTAATTTTTGTATAAGGTATAAAGAAGGGGTCCAGTTTCAGTTTCCTGCATATGGCTAGCCAGTTTTCCCAACACCATTTATTAAACAGGGAATCCTTTCCCTGTTGCTTGTTTTTGTCAGGTTTATCAAAGATCAGATGGTTGTAGATGTGTGGCGTTGCCTCCAAGGCCTCTGTTCTGTTCCATTGGTCTATATTTGTTTTGGTACCAGTACCATGCTGTTTTGATTACTGTAGCCTTGTAGTATAGTTTGAAGTCAGGTAGCGTGATGCCTCCAGCTTTGTTCTTTTTGCTTACAATTACCTTGGCTATGTGGGCTCTCTTTTGGTTCCGTATGAAGTTTAAGGTGGTTTGTTCCAGTTCTCTGAAGAGGGTCATAGGTAGCTTGATGGGGATAGCGTTGAATCTATAAATTACTTTGGGAAGTATGGTCATTTTCACAATATTGATTCTTCCTAATCATGAGCATGGAATGTTTTTCCATCTGTTTGTGTCCTCTCTTATTTCATTGAGCAGTGGTTTGTAGTTCTCCTTGAAGAGGTCCTTTACATCCTTTGTTAGTTGTATTCCTAGGTATTTTATTCTCTTTGTAGCAATTGTGA
>CAUYLG010004768.1:0-53805 GCA_963573385.1 Cacajao melanocephalus
TTGTAGGGACATGGATGAACCTGGAAACCATCATTCTCAGCAAACTGACACAAGAACACAAAATCAAACACCACATGTTCTCACTCATAGGTGGGTGATGAACAACAAGAACACATGGACATAGGGAGGGGAGCACTACACGCTGGGGTCTGTTGGGGGGGAAATAGGGGAGGGACAGTGGGAGGTGGGGAGTTGGGGAGAGATAGCATGGGAAGAAGTGCCAGATATAGGTGAAGGGGAGGAAAGCAGCAAATCACACTGCCACGTGTGTACCTATGCAACAATCTTGCATGTTCTTCACATGTACCCCAAAACCTAAAATACAACAAAAATTAAAAAAAAAATCATTCCATCACTATGTTTTCTTTGCCAAATCATTTTTCGTTTGTTTCAATCTGTTGTCTCTTCAAATAGGAACAAGTACTTGTTTTTCTTAAAAGAGATATAATTGTATCATTAAACCATTCTTATTTATCATTGAGTATTTTTAAAGCTAAATCAGCTGAGCCCAACATTTGCTCTTATTCTATTTGGCATTTAGCATTGAGGAAGACTCACTCTACCACTGATTACATCCCATGCAAATTCACAGGTATGGAATGAGGAATTCATGTCTGCCTGGCAAGAATACTTTTATTGGGGTCACACTAGGAATAGTGTAGATATAATGCAATTATGGAAATAGGAACAAATAAATAATTTTTTAAACAAAGTATAGTCCTCATTTGATCACAAATGTTTTCTATTTGAATAGCACATTTGCGACTTACTTTTTCTTGATTCTTGGTGAAGATTAGCTCTTTCACCACAAATTGGCTAGGACACAGTTTGTTTTGGTAACAACTTCCTTTAAATATTTATATACTTCTGATGTAAAACCCCTTTCATTTATTCTCTCAACTTGAAAACATCCCATACAATTGAAAATGATTAAACTAATGTCACACTTAAATTTAATATTTGAGAATAACCAGGCGCTGTGAAAATATAAATTCAGAAATTTGGTCTCTTGGTAATTTTATTTAAGAGTTAGGGATGAAGAAACAAGTTATTCCAAATAGGCCTACATCAAAACATATTATTTTCAGTACACATGAACAGAAGATAAGGAAAGAATATTCTTGAAAGTATACAATAGAAACCTTGATAGGAAATGGAAAATTGCATACTGAATCCAATATTTCTATTGATTTTTATTTTTAAACTGGGGATAGGTCTCTGAGGCAGGGTTTCTGAAACATCTTGGTGCCAAAGTATCATCCAGAATCGTCATCTAAATCCATCCTCTCAGCCCCACCCACAGAAGTTCTGATGCAGTAGTTGACACAGAGGCAGATAGATAAGAAGCACACTCCGAGACATGGTCCTAAGGTCGTCATTCAGGTACAACCCCAATACATTTTTCACATCTCCAGATGAAAAGTAAAGTTTACTGTGCTAAGAGCTTTATGGTACATTATCTTATTTAATCTTCACAAGGTGTAGAGTTACAGTACATTCAACATCATCTTTCTCTGCTACCTGAGGTCTCTAAGTATCAAAGAATGTATATAACTTGCCCAAGATGACATAGCTAGTTGAATGGCAGAACTGAAATTCCAGAAGTGTATGACAATAAAGCCCATACTTATAACTCCCTTATAAGCATTTTTCTCCTACTCTAGAATGGATAAAGCTTCCAGCCTCTCTTTGTATCACTTAAGATTCATGAAGACAAGAGGCACTAACAACCCAAAGGCAGTACGAATCATGAGTTTTTGTGTGTGGGGGTGGGGGTGAAGGGGTATATGCTGGTGCCCAGAACATGAACAAAGTCAGTGACCATATAATAAGGATCCTTTCTAACCCACCTTTCCCATAGCCCCTTAGGAAGTAACACTTAGTTATCTAACCCAGCGGCATTTCTAAATATGCAATGTTAGAGATATTATAGAGTTTCTTGTCCTAACTTAGCAGCTATAATAAAGACCACAAAGAGAGGGAAAAAGAACAAGAGAAGAAAAAGAAGCTGGAAGACAGAGAACAGAAGCATGACTATTTATATGCATTTATATGTGTGTGGGATTGGGGGAGAAGTGGGTGGTAACATCTGACCAAGGAGAAAAAGAAGAGTCAAAAGAAAGCTGTCTGTCAAAGTGAAAAATTAGAGATACAGAAAGAGACCAGATTTAAATTTCATAGAAGTCAACATAACTGAACACTTATAGTTATTTAGTGCTTTCTAGCAATATATTTTCTTTATAATTTTAACGTTTATTATAAAGGGCACATGTATAGGCTTGTTTCATGGGTATATTGCATGACACTGAAGTGAGGCTTACAAATGATCCTATTGCCCAGGTAGTGACCATAGTGCCCAATAGACAGTTTTTCAGCTGAAGACCCCCTTCCTGCCTTCCCCTGTCCAGTAGTCCCCAGCATCTATTGTTGCCATCTTTATGTCTATGTGTATTTGATGTTCAGATCCCACTTATAAGTGAGATCAGGTAGTATTTGGTTTTCTGTTTTTGCATTAATCTGCTTAAAATAATGGCCTCCAGCTGCAACCGTATTGCTGCAAAGAACCTTTTTTATGGCTGTGTAGTAATCTGTGGTGTATATATAAGACATTTTCATTTCCAGTCCACCACTGATGAGCACCTAGGTTAGTCCATGTCTTTGCTATTGTGCCTAGTGCCTAGAAATATTTTGAGTGTAAAAAAAGGAACAGGCCATGCAAAAAAAGTCATTTTAAAATTGTATGAAAAATTATTTTTGGAATATTTATAGAAATTATTTTTAAAAATTATTTCTGAAAGGTTATATAATATAGACGTATAATAAGTTTTAAAATAAATCTTTCAAATTTTATTATCAGAAAGCAACTTTGCTTCTTATACTGTAGGAATGATAGTCTGGTTACTACTAATAAACCAAGCCTATTCACGTACGAGAGGAATTATTTATATTTGGTATTATTAGAAAGAACTTATTTACTGTAAGGCTCAAGAGAGCCTAGAATATGTCCAAGGCTACAGTTGTTGAAATCTTTCTTTTCTTACTCACTTCTTCCTTCCCTCCCTTCTTCTCTCCCTCTATTCCTTACAGCTTACCTTCTTCCCTCTTTCTTGCCTTCCTTTTCTCTCTTCCTCCTTTTCTTTCTTTCTTCCTGCTTGAGGAAATGGGGTTTGGTTGAGGTGAGATAAAGTTGTACCTGAAGATATAAAAACTAGGATTGTTCAGAATCTGGTAATTTCAGATCTAAGGGGTATCAGAGAACAGCTAGTCCTGCTCATTCATCATACAGATGAAGAAATAGACTCTCAGAGAAGCAAAATTAACCCTCCCTCCTCCCCTACCTTCCAGCCAAGTCACCATCTCAAGAAGTAGAATTATTCTGGCTTTTTGTCCACTAAACTTTCTGTTATACTTGATTTTGTCCTCAACAGCTACCCTTCCAAGAGAAAAAAAGGGCATATTTACTGTTTCATTGGTGATTCTTTCAGAATTAGGCTTCTGTTCTTTCAGTTTAGGATGTAAAACCTGATAAAGCCGAGAAACTTCTGAAACTATGGCCTGGGAGGTGGTAGTTTTTGTGGCTCCCCAAATAACTAACTTGACTAGAAATTGACTTGACTGGAAACACATTTAAAGCCCTTTTTCCCTCTTCAGTTTTATCTCTATATTTTTCTTCAATAAAGACAATTTCTAGTTGCTTTATTCTTAAGTTTGTTTTCCCAAGTGAACGGAACATCCCCAAACAATAAAATTTCAGTCTACCAAATAATGAAAAAGTATAAAGTGCCAAAAATGTTTTAAAAATAGGAATGTGTTGTTGCAGGACTTTATTTCCATGGGTAGCTAATCAATTTGATAAGCGAGTTTTGAGTTGAAAATGTTAAACCTTTCTTATAGTAAAAGAGTCATATTTCGTACTCAGCACTTGGAACCACAGACCTATAAAGCATACAAAGAAAAATGTGACAACCCCCTTGTGTTCCTATAGCAACAAAATACTCTTAGTGACTTCATGAAAACAAGTGAAAAAGAAAAGATTCATAACTTCAGTTTTTTTCTCCCTTACTATTCTCCCCCAGTCATGAGCCTTAACAAACACCTTTGCTGCATAAAGAATATATTTAATGATAAGGCTATCATCTTTGTATGTTTTTTTCTTTTGGAAGTTGGAGGAACTTTTTTTACGCCCTTAACAGTCATAACAACCCACCTGAGGCAAGAATCTCTCTCCTTACATTCAAAAACAAAGACATAACATTTGAAGCTTTATGGTAAGGTATTGTCAGAGCCTTGGTTTGAATATAGAACTCCTCAGCCCTCAACAATTTAACAAAGGTTTGTTCATGGAGGACCCATTACACGTATCCAAGGATAGCCCCGGGCACCCAGAGCAGAGTGAAGAATGACCAACTTTAAAGAAAGTGATCAACTTTAAACAGAGTCAAGATGCATTTAGGTACTAGACAAACATACTTTTTTACCCTTGAAAATGCACATAGTCTAATAGAGGGAGAAACACAAGGAAACCAGTGATTAGCGAACTATGTGAAAAATGCACCAGCTACTACTGGACCACAGAGGAAAAATCAAGGTAGTGTCTCTTTGAAGTCTTCCAGGAAGAGACGATCAAGAGAAAATCTTGAAAAATCATTGGATGAATAAATGATTAGGATTTCATCAGGCAGAGAGGGCACAGAAGATTTTGGGAAAGAAAAACTAAGGGAGTGTCAACACCTCTTAATTAGGTGAAACAGAGGTGTCAAAGCCAGAAGGAGCATGCCTTTGGGGAACAGTAAGTCATATGGTCGGAGCAGAGCATGTGAGCTGGGGCAGAAGATGACTCTACAATTGTAGATGGGGAATATGGTATGAAGGACTTTGTGCTTACAACCAAGGAGTTTGTAATTTTCCTTGAAAACCACAGTGAGCCAAAATAAAGATTTTAAGAAGAAAGTAACATGGTTAGATTTCAATTTTCCAAAGATTAGTTTGGCTGCCTTTTCATGAGAAAATGGAAAGAGTTAAGATTTGAAGCAAGGAACTTATTTTTAGGATGCTAATACAGTGATCTGGCTGATAAAGGATACTGGTTAAAACTATTTTCAAAGTAAAGTTTATGTCATTCAACTATATATAATCAATTCTTTTTCAATTTACCTTAATTATGACAGTTGGCACAAAAAAAAGCATGAAAACCACCTAGATTATTTTCCCATGGCTAAATAAAATGATTAAATGACCCCGGAAGTATTTGTCACACTACTTTCTGTCACAGCAAAATAATTAATATAAGGTTTTATTTACAGTCTAGTGAAGAGAGTTATAGCTTTTATCATCCATTATTGCTTCTCCTTCTTGTAGCTCTTAAAAATTATGTGAAATCCCAATATAAAACAAATAAGACCTCAGCAAGAAGATTTTTGAATGATTCAACAAAATGATCAACTTTAAACAAAATCCAGATGCATTTAGGCACTAAATAATCTGGTATCACATTACTTGCACAGGTCTTCCAAGAGAAAAGCTAGGTGAAGTTTTTAAAAACCACTTAGGTGAATCTTTACTGTCCTCATTATGTTATTTTGGGTTCATAATTTGTTGGTTTTAATTATGTAATCTTCCTCAATAGATTTAAATTAGTGAGACTTGAAATTAGATGGAGTTAAACTGTATTTTCCAGTATCTAGAGGGTGCCTGCTGACAGGAGCCAAAATGACAAGACTTAGATTTCTGCCAGTAAAAATATGGCAAGAGAAACTTCATGGTAAATAACTGATAAAAATTCTATCATGCCAAAGTTTTTCAAGGCAGTGTAAAGATCCTTGATTTCAGAAGAGCCTGGATTACATTAAACATTTCATACCAGTTTCTAATTGATGACTGAGACTGAGTGAAAATTGTTGTTTAAAGTTGTTTCTTGTAAGCTAAGGTAGTATGCAGTCAATGGGGGAGGGTCGATTTGATTACATAAAGCAATTTTCAGGGCATTTTCTTAAATAAGAAACTTATTTGTTTTTGTGGCTGTAATATTGGTAACTATGGTTATCTGGATTGAATGACATTGAGAATTATGGTCTAGCAACTATATGTGAGAAGAGGCAAAAAGCTGCCTGAACTCACATTTATTAAAGAAATGATATGCCTAGAAAAAGTAAGCTAGAAAAAATACTCCCAACCACTAAGAAATCCAAGGTATATCTCCCATTATTATGTAATCCAAGGTTTGGGATATCCCCTGTACTTGCAAAATATATACTAAAGAGAAAGAAAATAAATAGACATTATTAGAAACTATTTGCTGTATAATTTTGTTTTTGGAAATTTAAGAAAATGTATTGTGGTACTAGAGCGGGGCCAGTACTTATTCTGAACGATTTAAAGATTTTTCTAGTATTTATACAATACATCCTTAGCATAATCATCATCTGAGATAAAACTGAAAGTATTTCTTTTTTTTTAAAGTAAGAATCACTGGGTCTGTAGGGTATATAGTTATCAAGGTATTAAATTCTATTTATAAAGTCAGTCTAAGATGGGAAAATGAAATCTGGCCAAATACTGAGAATGATTAGCTTATTCAAAAAACCATTATTTCTCCCCTGTTAATAAAGGAAAATTGGTCCTCAAATCATTTCCAAGGAACAAATAAAATGTATAATGACTAATTTAAAGGCTGAAGCCAAGGCACAATCTTAAACAGTGAATCAAAGCTTTTACTATGGTTCGTCTTCTCCATAGAGATAAAAGAAAAGTACTTCAAATAAGCACGCTGGATCTTTCATAATTAAATATGAAAAACAATTTCCATGATGTAGTTGAAAGAGTCTCACTCAATTATTAGTTTTTCAATGATAGAGGAGGTTCAAAATAAAGATAGCTCAGATGTATCAATGCCATTCTCTCAAAACATCTAGGATATTTCTAAACTGAATCTTTCCATCGCAAAGCATTTAGCGAATATTTATCTGCCGCAGCAAATAGAAAAATTCCTTCCTGTCCAATAACTATTCATACAAACACATATCATATATTCAATTGGATTAGCAGCTTTATCCTCTTTCTTAAAATTTGTTTATGAACAAATTCTCAAAATTATACAACTTGACTAATAAATGAGTCATTCTTATATATCAAATAGCTATATTAAATTGCCATTTCAGGATAATCATTAATGATCATCAAATAAAAGTTTTAATATAAAGCAAAAAATCAGTTTTGGAGTTCTAATGATGATTTTATATAATTTTAATAATTGCCAGAGAAAAAACTTTGAATTATTTAACAAAGGATCCTTGTGTATCAATCACAAATCCATCTGTTTGAGATCCATATAAATAATCTTTGGAGCGTGACAGATAGAGTTGTCAATGTGAAATGCATGTTGGTTTCAAGTTAAATACCCATAACATGAGTGTTTGCCTTTGTGATGAATTATTAAAAGTGACTGCAAAAATTTTACCATTGCACACAGAACATATTTAAAAATTAAAAAATTTAAATTATAAGGGCCACTTATTAAAATGCACAGTTGTAACTCATGGTACTATTTTTTATATGCCTGAATTTAGACATTTAATTCTTAATAAATTTAGACATTTATTTCTTAATAAAATTTAAGCATCCTTCTAGAGACTCATTATTTGACCCCAATATATACTTTCCAATGAAAAAATATATATATTTAGGTTTGCATTGTCATTTAGGATTGGAAAATAGTAACAAAATTTGGACAGTGAACCAATGTCAGATTCCTCGGCATGATTAATTTGGGTTTCATGTTTGAAACCATAGTTTTCCCATGAATTCTTGATATATGTGGCAAATATCTGTCAGCACTTACACAGATTCTTATGCTACCTCACTTTCAGCTGCTTTGAGGAAGAATAGCCCATATCTTTTGTATAAGCCGTGGAACCTATCTTTTAAGTAAGGGCATTCCAAATACGATCTACTAATTTGATGAGAATCTATCAAACTATCCAAAATTGGTGTTATTTGTATTCAGAATGGGAAATCTAGAATAGCGTTAAGTTTGAAAACTAACTAGCATTTTGTATCTATAAGAGGTTTATTCCCAGGCATTTATGAAAATAAGATAAATAACCACCATAAGCACCATGGTTATCTCAGATAGTAAATACATATCTCAGAATGATCTCCTTTTGGCATTTGTATTAAAATTTTAATGGAGACTTCATAGGATGAAAACTAATTTTAAAAAAGAAAACAGCAAAAGACAAAGCATAGCATGAGCTCAAATCTTGTTTAGAAAATGACTTCCTTAATGACTTTTTTTTTCTTAACTAATCTAGACATGAAAATGTCTTTCTAACTACAATTGGGGCATGACAGGAATGTTGAAATGGTTAGAGATTAACGAAATGTCATATTTTAACATGTTCACATTCAGTAAACTTATAAAATCCAGTTGTTTTTTATATGTTCATATTAAAAAACCATAAAATCCAGTTATCTGGATTTTATAAGTTTTAGATTATTAAAGATGCTCGTGGGATTCATGTGCATTTGATGATACATAGGAAGGGAATGGAGTATTATTAAAGGTGACACAATTCTACTATGATCAGCAAACACTGTCTTGATTTCAAAATTCTGATAAGTCTGGCAACTGAATTCTGTGACTGATATAAGTGAAGGATGAGTCCGGGCAAAAGCAATAACAAAAATGAAACCTCCCTTGCAAGGACACTTCCCCCATCCTAACTAATAGTTTATGGAAAGCTTCTCTTAGAGAGATTTGGTTAGGTTGATATTCCTTTATTGGAAGGCTAAAACCTTGGCAGCTGCTCTCAAAAGGTCAATAAGGCCACCTGACATCAAGTGGCAAGACCTTAGCCTTTTCACCCTAATTTTAAGACATTGAGAGACTTCATAATCCAAATAGGGAACACCACAAGTTACTGACACTCCTTCAAGAAAACAAGGTCAGCTTAATTAGGTTACTAGAAAATATTACAAGGAGAAATGCAGCATCTTTAAACAGATAATCTGATTTTCAAACTAGCTGTCTAGTATAAGGACGTTGTAATTTACCATTTTTTTCCTTGAAGGCAACGATGCTTTAAAAATCAGGTAATAGAGATTAAGTAATAAACCCATAGCAACTAGTAGCTAACTCATTGTTGTAAAACAAGAGATGCCACTGTAGACACATTAAGTTGAGTGAATATTCTGCATTAGTTTAGGCAGGGTGTCTATTGGAGTTTAGAAATGATGTTCTTCTTAAGAAACTTGGTGTACCCATGGCCAAGAGATCAAGAGCAGCCTGGCCAACATGCTGAAACCCCATCTTTACTAAAAATACAAAAAATTAGGTGGGCGTGGTGGCACATGCCTGTAATCTCAGCTACTCGGGAGGCTGAGGCAGGAGAATCGCTTGAACCCGGGAGGCAGAGGTTGCAGTGAGTCGAGATCGTGCCACTGCACTCCAGCCTGAGTGACAGAGTGAGACTCCGTCTCAAAAAAAAAAAAAGAAATTTCGTGTTCCAAGTTCTGAGGGACAAAATGAACCACATATATCATGATTATTTGTGACTGAAGCCAATCAAATCTCTTGACCATATTCTTGGATGAAACTGTATTTCTTAAAACTCACTAAGAAAGTTTTTTATCAGGTAAAATTAAAGTAAGCAGTTAACATTTTGGCAAGGCGTTGCTTTGGGCTTTCATACACAAATACCTGAGATTTATACAAGATCTAACTAAGCCAACAAGCTCTTGTAGCTTTATGTGAATCAAAGGACTGAGCCTCTGGAGATTTGTCTAAAACTGAACACCACGTTTTGAACTTGTGTTAAAATCAGTCGAAGGCCAGTATACCCAAAGGAAAACTAAAGTTGATAACTCAAACACTGCCATATAGTAGAATGCAAAAATGCTTCTGTGAAATAGTTAATGGAATAGTAACACAATAGAAAGGAATCAGCTGATAATCTCAGGCACACAGTAGAGTGTTATGTAAATACTGAGAAAACATGAGCTAAAAGAGGATAAAATAAAATAAGAGCAGTTGTAACTGAATCATTAATGATTTCTTATTAGAGATAATTTAAGACTTCTTAAAAAGGGAGACCTTGATAGCATGCAACTTTTCTGGTCTGCGACATGCCAAAATACTACTAAAGAACAAATAATAAGATCAATTTACCAAGTTTGGTACAAATCTACTATAATTAAACAGAAGATAATGTTTGTCTATATTAGACAGATATAAGGACTTAGAAATAAATAAATCCAACTTATATTTTTAAACTGATAGGCTCAGACCAAGACATGAGTCACTGTGTTCAAGTTTTTGGAGACATAAGCCCTTTGTGCTCTTAGTCAAAAAGGTCAGCAATATGCACGTTATCATCAGGGGGACAACAGAGAAAACACTGCCGTAACCTTGCGGGGAACTATGGGGCATCAGCTTCTGGAACACAGTGTCTTATTCTAGCCACTGTTCTTACAGAGAACAATTTGTTCTTCCAAATTGTCCTTCTAAACAATTGAGGCAAAGCAGGTCATCAGGAAAGGCAAAACAGCCTATTTGTAGGGATAAATATTAAGAAATCAGTCTCTTATTTTTTGTCTGGGAAATTAAAAAGCTTTAAAAAGTGAATTAACCCTTAATGAAGATGTACACGAATATGGGAAACAATAATTCATTCACCAACTTTGAAGGGACAGCTTTTTGTAATAATAGGAAAAGAATTTGAAAGGAAGCTACCAAAGGTAACAATAATTGCACACAGAACATATTTAAAAATTATAAAGTTATAAAGTTTCTCAATTTAAGACGCAATACAATATGCACTGACCAGTTTAGGCGACCTATAGAAAGTGGCAGATGGTAACATTATGATAGGTTACTAAGAAAAGATGGGGCACATCTCAGCCTTTCAAGATTTTTTTTAAATTAATTTTTTATTTTTATTTTTTGAGATGGAGTCTCACACTGTCGCCTGGGCTGGAGTGCAGTGGTGCAATCTCGGCTCACTGCAACTTCTGCCTCCCAAGTTCAAGCTATTCTCCTGCCTCAGCCTCTCAAGTAGCTGGGATTACAGGCATCCACTACCATGCCCAGCTAATTTTTTGTGTGCATTTTTAGTAGAGACAGGGTTTCACTATGTTGGTCAGGCTAGTCTCAAACTCCTGACCTCGTGATCTTCCCACCTCAGCGTCCCAAAGTGCTGGGGGATTACAGGTGTGAGCCACCCATGCCCAGCAAGATTTACTTTTTTAAAAAGACTATTATTCATCAAGTATCACTGTGAAATATTATTAAAATCTAATTGCTGTAAGGACTTGTGTCCAAACAAATTCAATCATGAGATTATCTAGACAATAATGAAAACTTTCAGTGGCCTATAAAATCAAAGGTAATTCTTCTAATTGGCTGTACTATATGTTCCATAAAAACAGCCTCTTATTTACTACTGTATCCATAAATATTGTCAAATACTAGGTTGAACCATATAAATGTGCTGATGTTCAAACACATTTGAACTATAAAACTTGTAATTTTACATGGTTCAACCCAAAGGTCAAAGTTATTTTACTATTTTTAATAAATAAATGAATGACTTAATCTAGATATTTTGACTGATTTATAGGATCAATAAAAGTTCTTACTGATAGGGAAATACCTTTGTAGATGTGAACATTCTGATATGCTCAGCTGCCCTGCTGTGACCTAGCTGAAAACTTTCAAGTTTGAAGACTTTCAAATTTATAAAAGTCATTTATTCCATGTCTATATGTACCTAGTAGGATGAATATAAAACCTGTCTGTGATGAGGCTTTTGTTTTCAGGGTGGTTACTGCCCCACTGGTAGAGGTAACAACTACATGTCTATAATAAACAGTGCTATTAGTCACAAAGTCTGGCACCCATAGGAGGCTTAACTAGAACTGCTCAGTTTGGGCCTTAATAAGATCAATTTAACTTTCATGGAAAAGCTAGAACTTAAACTTGTCTTCACCTATGAGTGATATTTGTAGGCAAAGTATAAAGGGGAGGCATTTTTCTATATAAGATTGAAAGAAGAATAAGCAAGTGTGTGGGGATGCCCATGAAGCCTTTCTAGCCATAAGAGAAGTTCTGTCTTGGAGAGTCAAGGATAAAACTTTGGATAAATAAAATGAGATTTCTGTGCGGGGCCTGAACTCTAGGTTTAGAATATAAAATTTATTCATAAAAATCTTCAGAGGTTTATGAGAAGAAAGTACATAGAAAATCATTAAAGTTTTTAAGTAGAAGGTAACTGAGTTTAGAGAAGATAAGTTCAAATTATCAAGGACTATAGTTTCTAAAACAAACTATTTGTAGCATATACTGGGTTGTCTTAGTTTAAATAAAGATCAATTACATTTTCAAACCAGTATTTCAAGCAAATTTACAGCATACACACATATTTAGAAGTAAAAGTATTATGTACAAGAGGGTAAACCCTTTTCTGGTAAGAATTAATACAAATGAGTATAGATTTAACTATCATTGTTGAACTGAAAAAGACAATTTCATCAGCTATTAGTCCATTTTCAGATTAAACCTCTATGACAACTGCTCAGTCACTCAGAAAAAAAATTTAAAAAGTATTTTGTGTGTTTATATGCACAGCATACACACATATAACAATGTTTATGCCTGATTCTACATTTTGATAAAACTTATGCAACTGTTGTCAATTATCATGTCTTGCAGAGATTGCATAAGCATAATTACATTGTAAAATAAACTCATGAATTATCTGGCTAGAAACACAAATAGCAGTTGTGAAATATATTGGTGAAGGTTTAAAGCAAAAAATAAATAAATACCTGTAGATCAGAAAGCACAAAATGGAATAATTTAACCACTGAGTTACTAAGCGATATGCATAGGCTTCATTAAGTAACTTCTATTAAGATAAATGGGAGCCATGTGGCTAAAGCTAGTTTAGAGAGAGAGAGAGAGGGAGAGAAATGGGGGTGCTGGGTCGGGGCATAAGGAGAAGGGACTCTCTTTGATAAGGAAACCAGACCAATATAGAAATCTTATGGTGACTTGGGAGGTCAAAAATCATTATAAAGTCATTCTTCCTTGCAACTATTCATTGATTTTCTATTGCTAAGATGGAGTGTATATGTTTGTAATATTTTAAGAATATGGTAAAATCTAGCTATAAAGAAACTCTTGTACATACACTGGAGAAATGATAAGCCTAATCACAATTCCTTTAATATAATTTTCTATGACAAAACTTGTTATACAGATATTTATTCTGACAACAACATAATAAAAGGATTCAAATTAATTATTTTGCTGCTGCCCTTCTGCATAAATTATTTTTAAGCTTATTGTCCCTACTTCTTTAACAGATAGAAATCCTCTCCATATTCTGATTACGTGTATGCCCCAGGAAGGGATAGTTTCCATCCACCAAGGAAAATGTGCTCTACAGGAAAAGAGCTAGCTATTAACAGAGGAATGAAGAACACTCACACAATTGCCAGTGAGTCACAAATTCTCATGAGGACAAATTCATTACTAATACCCGGCTAAGGTAGAGTAACACATGGCAGAACTGCACTAGAGAATATGAGGAACTCCTTTCAAATGTAGGTAGAGTTTAGTTTGAATAAAATTGTTGAATTTGATCTTTATCCATGAAAGCTGATTGTAGACATTGGGGGCACGGGAGGATGGCATTTATTTTTCAAGTAGATAGTCTACAATATTTTTTAAAATTAGGTTTTAATGGTGCATATATTAGGTGTACTATGACCCATTATTGACATACAAAGGGCAGATAGCAAGTAACTATCTGTCATATCTGGCAATAGAAAATACACAGAAATAAACACTGTATCACTGGGATGGAAAGTGCAAATTAAAGGGAAATTTTAAAAAATCTGCAAAATGTTGATTTTATCCCTGTATTTTACAGATGTTTTCATTGTGTGACATGAAGAACATACGGCTAAGTTATCACCATTCATAACCTTGAATAATTGTTTACATGGGCTGCCAGAGAATGAATTGGAAAGGGCATTCATACTTACAAATATATAAGGAGAGTTTTCCAAATCCCTGTTAAATCTTTTCCTCTCTGGGCTAAGGCTTCCTCATTTTGTCAACTTTGCTTTGAAGGGCAATCTCCATGACCATCTCTATGTTAGTAACTTTGTTCACATTTTTGCTTTGTTTCCGCCCCTGTTCACCCATGGCTGTAAGAAGTGGCTTTATAGCTTGAGGATAACCTTTCTGTGTGATTCATATCCAGTCTTTACAGCAGAGCAGGTGTTCACAATCACAGAGACCTCAAATGGCAAAGGTTTGAACTAACAGGCTGCACATTTCACACAACTGGTGGCTGCCGCTTTTAGCTATGTTGCCATCTGCAAAACTTTCAGTAATATCTGTAGAAGCTTTATCTGTCAGGTATGTAGTGGGGGAAAAACACCAAGCCCCACTACTGTCTCTACTCGTAGGGCCATCTACCTGCATATGGATGCTAAACTTCTTTTGTAGCCTGTGATTATAGTTTTCCAACACCCTCCTCATACTGTTGAGTATTGAACCTGTGTCAATCAACATGCTGTTAACCAAACTTTTCCATGGTCATTATGCAAATTATTTTAATCACTGACAAGAACACAGAAGTTTCATTTACTGAATTTTCCTCATCAGTCCCACCTTTCAAGACTTTTAAACTCTTGACGGTCTCATAGATGATATTATGAATTACTGCAACGTTTAGACGTTAATCAATTTGACAAGCACATTATACCCTCAGTTATGTTATTGGTAATGTTAGGTGAGATAGGGCCAAGTTCAAGACTCTATTGCATAACCCTACAGGACAACTTTCCAACTTCACTGGGGTTGATGTTGACCCCAAAAGGGCCCGGACAGTATAGTAATATGTATCTGACTCAGGAATTAAGAAACATAGTTTTGAACGTCAGCCATGCCACTCCTGTGTGTGGGTTTGACACCAGCTAAGACACTCAATGTTCCCATGCTTCAATTTTGTCATCTATGACAAAAGAATGAAAGCATTAATGTTTTCAGGGTCATAGGCAATTGCGTAATCTAATCTTTTATTATAGATGTGATAAGAGGCCCAGAGAGGCTACATAACTTGCCTAAGGCCACACAGAAAGAGAAGGCAGTCTTCAGATAGCTAACCTGGTGCTCCTTCTCCTTTCTATTTCCCACCATGGTAAATAAGAAAGATTATGAGGATGCAAAATGGTTTCCAGCTGGGCTGCTTCAATAATAGCTTGCAGACTATCACGTGAAAATACAAGCATGGAAACAAACCTACCACAACAAAATAGTGAGCCAGAGCTTCAGCGTCAGTTAAACACTGGCATTGGCCCCAGCATGGCGTTAAAAATGAAGATTTCATTTTCTTTTTGTTGTTTTAAATCAAAGAACATGGAAATAAGATTACAGTTACCTGTAATGGTTGGGAACAGGCAATATACTCCAGCCTTCCTACTCATTACCTGGCCACTAAACCTCTCCAAATCTCAGTGTTCCCATTTAAAAACAAAGGTAATTGTAATGTCCTTCATAAGATTATTAGTGGGATAAAATTGGTGGGTGCATGTAATTTACTTAATGTAGTACTTAGAAGACACTGAACATTTCAGGCACATTAGTTACTGTTACGTTTCTTCTGGTACAGACCCTCCAAGTTCTCTCTCTATTCCTTCTCCTATTCAGTCTACTCCAAGAGCATTTTCTGGAAAGAGTTGGGGGTAATTCACATCATGGCTTAGTGGGGAAAATGCTCTGTGCTTATATGAAAACATGATTCTTTCAGTCAGATCTGAAAAATCAAGGGTTTCTAAAGAAAGTTTGTCTCATCTGTCATCTAATCCCATCCTGTAATTACTAATGAAGACCCTGGGCTGACTGGGGTCAAGGGCCTCGAGTGTCTCTGGTGGTACAGAACAAATCAAAGCCATAAGAAATTTGGCAAGATATCATTACCATGAAAAGAATTATCCTTGTTATGCTGCTAAAAACTAATAAGCGCTATCTTACATTTTACATTTATAAAGCACATTATTTTAAAAAATTTGAAAATACTAGTTAAATTGGAGGGGAACCTAGGGATCAGTTAAATGACATTTCTGAGCAAAATATTTAAAGACTATTCTACAAAAAAAAATACATTCTTTTCCAAAAATAAAACTTAATTATCTCTTCTTTTAAGCAATTGGAATGAATACTATAGAAACTGAGAGTGATCAATGTAAGTAATATTGAGCAATATAATGCAATATCAAAATTTTAAATCAAGAGATAAACTTCACTGATTTTATTTGACCATCACCTGTTTTCTTCATTGCTTTTCCAATGCTTTCAATGCAGTTTATTTTAAACCTCTAAATTGTAATCACAGCTTTATTTGGTAAGAAAGCCCAAAAGAATAGCATAACAATTGGATATCGATCCATGAACATGGGATCATAGAAATAGTTTACTGTTTTATCTATTTACTTTAGTCCTCTAACACAGGTGTCCCTAACCCGCAAGGCAAGGACCAGTGCAGGTCTGTGGCCTGTTAGGAACTGGACTGCACAGCAGGAGATGAGTGGTGGGTGAGTGAGCATTACCACCTGAGCTCTGCCTCCTGTCAGATCAGCAGTGGTGTTAGATTCTCATAGGAGCATGAACCCTGTTGTGAACTGTGCATGTGAGATCTAGGTTGCATGTTCCTATGGACTAACTAATGCCTGATGATCTGAGATGAAACAGTTTCATCCTGAAACCATCCCCGACCCCTACCCTGGTCTGTGGAAGAACTGTCTTTCGTGAAACCGGTCTCTGGTGCCAAAAGAGGTTGGGCACCGCTGCTTTAACATAAAAACCTCCACACAAAAACTGCTATGCTGGAAAGATGAAAAGGAAATAAGAGTAGGTTCAAACAGTAGTCATGATTACTTAAAAGTATAAAATAAAAGCTCAAGTATTCTAAATGTGAAATTTCCCTTACATACATAGCACACACTGAATGTGTATGTATATGTATAGATGTAATTGTATATATATTGTTTATTATCTAATTTATTGAAATGAATAAGCAATTAGGTATCTTTAGACCATACCTAAAGATACTATGTCATCACACATTGGTTGTCACTACTACTTTGACATTTAGCATTGTGCCACATAAAATTATTCTTACTCAATATCCTGAAATTTTTCAGTTGACTTGGTTGAGATGCTAATGGTCTCCGTTGATGTGAATGTAAATGCTTTATAATAACATGAAAGAGAGTAGTTGTTACAGAATGTATTCCTGCTCAGAGGTTATATATTTTAAAATAATGAGATCATACCCTAAAATTTTAGACAAATCATTAGCTTTTAGACACATTTTTTGGTAACATGATTATAGCTTACTTCCAGAGTATCCAGCAATATGACCAATTTGTATGTACTATGGTATCACAGCCTGATGTTTTTAACAAATGCCTACAGTTAGAGCAGAGAAAAATTCTTGGTCATTACTCTTGAGCCAGGTAGCAAAAAAATCATTTGGTTCTATAACTGAGAAGACACACACTTAACTCTTGGGCTAATAAGGAACTGATTTTCAATAAAAATTGACTTGACAGAAATAAAGCAATTTTAGTGAGGGCAAAGGAAGACATTGTTAGAAATAACAAAATATTTAAATTTCTTTTTACATGCCTAAAATAATTCCCATTGATTTTTTGCTAAAATTGTGTAAACATATCAGAAATGAAACTATTAAGACTTCAGATAATCAACAAGCCAGTCAAAAATCACTTGGTTGGATATGTTTGAAGAAGGCCAAAAAAATACCTTTTATCCTTCTAAACTATGACATTTTGACCCTGTCTCCTCTGGTGGAAGTTTATTCCTCTGCTTTCTTCTCACCATCAATATATTACATATAATTGGTGTCATACAGCAAGGCATAAAGTCATTAAAAGGAACTCATTCGTGTACTTAATAATTTGGATTGAATATCAGGGATGTGTGAATATTTTAGAAATAGGTCAAGTCTGGAGAAAATCATTCAGGTCAGCCTAGAGCTCCAAATGCTTCACAGAGATGTATCAACGTTTTGCACTAACTGACAAAAGATGAAATCTGTTTTTAGGAGACAATTTTGCTTCATGCCCAACCTTCGTACATTGTTTTAAGAATATAGAGATAAACTTACATATCTTATTTCTTGCAATTGCTTTCTGTTAAGATGGTGAGCATGTTATTTTTCAGTAGACTCTTTCACCTATCCTTTATGTTTATGTATGGATCCAGATACATTTATTCTGGGGAGCATAAATATTATGAACCCATCACTTTTTCACACTGGAACAAATGAATGAAATTAAATCCTAACAATGAATCTAGCAAATTGTTATACAGTGAATACTATTTATTTAAAAGAACGTAAATAGGCAAAATGATTTGAAGTTACTCTTAATGCACAATTATTTTTCAGATTCAATTATACTGTGTAAAAGCAACCCAAAACAGGAAAATTAATAAAATTATTAATTTTATTAAAACAGGAAATTAATAAAATTTTCTCTATTGTATAACACCAAATCAATTTCCAACACCTAGCTTTTCAAGTTTAATAAAAGTTCCTTTGCTTTGATTTATATGTATACATACATATATGTAAAAAATCTATTTGATGGAGTGGTTGGGGGAAAAAATACAATTACTGAAGTAGATAAATGTTATTGTAAAGTAGTGGCCTAAGTAAAAAAAAAAAAAACAAAAAACCTGATACGTACAGACATTTCTATCATACCAGCAGTCTAAGGTAAGAGGAGATAAAAACTGAAATGTGTTTTTAATTTGGAAATTATGTAATGGCTGTACAAGTTCAGTCAACCAATTATTTTCTTCTCTTTTATCTCACCATTAACTGAAGCAGAGATATCATAGAAAAGTATTAAAGGGTTTGGCTTTTTTTTTTCATTGTTATGTATAGGGTTAACATTATGCCACAGTCAGGTGTGGTAGAATTTTCAGAATTCATCATCTTTTTTGTCCTCCATGACAGCCAGTTAATTTACACATCAAACTGGTTCTCTATTAGTTTTGTATGTGTGTCCAGATGGAAAAGAAAATTATTAATACATAATGTGATAAACATCATTATATCTTATATAATACATCATGTATAATATATAATACATCATATATATAATGTTCATCACATTATATATCAATAATTTTTAGCTAATTGTATTACATAAGCTGTAAATACTTGGGAGGAGTATGTTTTGTACTGAACATCAAAAATAATAAAATGCTACTTCTTTGTCTTCAATTGTTGAAGTTATGCACACGATTAAGCTACATGGACAAACACATTATTGTTTGAAACAGTCGCTGCTAAGATCATGAGGGAAATGGTGCAGTGTAGTACAGGGAAATGGGTCTTGGACTAGGGAAGGCCTGAATTTCAGTTCTAGCTTTGATACTTACTCAATGTTTACTATTAGATAAATAATTTATCCTGTCTGATATTCAGTTTTCTCATTTGGAAAATGAAGACACTGAGCAGAATATTTTTATACCTGTGTCTAACTTAAAACTAAGATGAACTTCTCTTTGGATGTGAGATATACATGGAACTTGGATACAGTTCTCAAAGTGGACAGTTCTTGTTTGTTACCTGAAGAGATTTCAATATTACCTGTCCTTAGAAGCCAGCCCTGAACCATTAAAGAATACTCCCTGTGGGTGGAGATTGGGCATTGGCATGTCTGGCTCCCTGAGTGATTTTAATATACAACCACAATAGAGGGGTCTGTCTTTAGGGCCCATTCTCAAAGACAGCAACACTCCCAATAGAGGCAGTATGATATGTATATAAGTTAAGAACTTTATTTTCTCATTTCTGGGCATTTGTTTTCTCATTCATTTACTAAAAATTTATTCACCTATTAGATGCTATGCAAGATGTTAGGTGTAAGGGATCTAAACATTAAAAAGTAAACAAATCACTAATCTTGCCATCAAGAAACTTATTTCAGCACATTTAAAAAATTTATAATTATAAATAATTCTTATGATCATAGGTAGCAGCCTGTCAGAACCCAATTTGTACATCTAGCTGCTACTGGCTTTAAAACTTACTATGCAGGAAGAATGAAACTGGACATCTACTTTTCATCATAAATAAAAATCCGTTCAAGATGGATTAAAGACTTTAATGTAAGAACTCAAACTGTAAAAATCCTAGAAGAATACATAAAAAATACCATTCTGGACATCAGCCTTGGCAAAGAATTTATGACAAAATCCTCAAAAGCAATTGCAACAAAAACAAAAATTGGCAAGTGGAACCTAATTAAACTAAAGAGCCTCTGTGCAGCAAAAGAAACTATCAACAGAGTAAACAACCTACAGAATGGGGAAAAACTTTACAAACTCTGCATCCAACAAAGGTCTAATATCTAGAATTTATAAAGAACTTAATTCAACAAGCAAAAGACAATTAACCCCATTAAAAAGCAGGCAAAGGTCATGAACAGACGCTTCTCAAAAATAAGATATATAAGTGGCTAAGAAACTTGAAAAAAAAACATTCAGTATCAAAAATCATCATGGAAATGAAAGTCAAAACCACAATGAAATACCGTCTCACACCAATCAGAATGACTTTTATTAAAAAGTCAAAAAATGTTAGATGCTGGTGAGGCTGTGGGGAAAAGTGAATACTCATATGCTGTTGGCAGAACTGTGGATTAGTTCACCATTGTGGAAAGCAATTTGGAGATTTCTCTAGGAACTTAGAACTCCATTTGACCCAACAACCCTACTACTGGGTAGATAACCAAAGGAAACTAAATCGTTCTTCCAAAAAGACACATGCATTCATACATTTATTGCAGCACTATTTACAATAGGAATAGTGCCCATCACTGGTGGATTAGATAAATAAAATGTGGCACATATACTCCATGGAATACTATACAGCCATAAAAACAACAAAATCATGTCTTTTGCAGCAACATGAATACAGCAAATTAATGCAGGAACAGAAAACCAAATACCACATGGTTTCACTTATAAGTGGGAGCTAAACATTGAATATACATGGACATAAAGATGGGAATAATAGACACTGGAGACTACTAGTTGGGGGTGGGGAAGAAACAAGGGTTGGAAACTACCTATTTGGGTACTATGCTCACAACCTTGGTGATGGGATCATTTATACCTCAAACATCAGCATCACACGATATATCTATGTAACAAACTTGAACACATATCTTCTGAATCTAAAATAGAAGTTGAAATTGTTTTAAAAAAATTACTATGCAGTAGAACAGATAAAAATACAGTGGTAAGCCATACTTTCTCAACTCTGTCAGATACATATTCTTAATTCAGAAATAATTTTTTAAAAATAGGTTTTATTTTAATAATTAGCATATTGCATTTCAACACTGTACTAGATGGAATTTAATTGAGGAAATGCTTACTATTTAATTTTTAAGATAGATATATTGGCAGAAAAAGTTCTAAACTAGATGGACAATGGGATTGTAAACATCTGTCTTTTTATTTCTCCTTATAAAATCCAAACAATGGTGCTCAAAAAAGTAAATTACAGCTATTTAAAAACATATTCATAAAGAGCATTCATAGGCAGATTTATATACACATATATATATTCTCTCTTACTGCTAAATAGCAGATACACAAGGAATATTTTACAAGAGCATCTAGCGTCCTGCAAACGTGGGAGAAAATCATGTTTATTGGGTGATCTGAAGTGGAGAGTTGAGAAGGACATGGGGTTTTATGAGAGAAGAATACGTAAAGTGCAAACAGGAAGAGAGAGGAAAAATCAATAAATAGTTGGAATCAAGTACCTCTAATTTCCTTTTTTGAAATAACTTTTTAAAAATTTCAAAGTTGCTTGGCTAGCATAAAGGTTTTTTTAAAATATGCTCTTCATCCGGATTATCATAAATGTTTTAAAGTGAGGAAATATCAAAAAGAAACATGTTTATTGTCTCGTAACAGAATTTACGAGGTAGGTTAGAAGGGGTCACAGGGAACACTGACTCTGCTGGCTGTTTCCTTCGGTGAGAAAATAGAGCTAGTGTAGAGTTTACACACAATGGATAAAAACGTGAATGGCTGAGGCCTCAGAGCAGATTGGATGGATGTAAGAGAACTTTCAGAGAAGAAATGGTAGGATTAGGCATATTATGACAACTGGAGGGCCCAGAATGAAGATTTTAATTAAGATTATGAAGTTTCAAGGGTAGATGACCAGGAGGAGAGTGGCGCCGCTGAAGGAGAGAAAATGGTTGAGTAGAGGGCATTGGGGCCGGCAATGGGCGTTGTGGCTGTTACATGGGGCTGTCGCCTCTGTGCTTCTCTATCCAGGCTTTCTTACTACCCTCTTTTTCTCTGTTCTTCCATATTTGCCAGATGCCACACCTATCTCTGGTATTAATGCTGCCTTGAATATTATTCCCCTTTCTTCAGATTTTATCTCTATTTGCTTATCAAAATGGTTACGAACTGGGGAAAAAAAGGCTTACAAAATGAAGACTAAAGTCAAGTAAAACAATTCAAACAGTAGTAAAAACATGTCCATTATGTGCTCTCAGCATGAGTGATTCCAACCCTACTTGGAAAGTGAAAAAAAAACAGAAAACAATTTCTATACTTTGGTCAAGGTTTCCTTAAAAATCTTTTCCTTTACCATGCATCAGAATCACCCAGAGAGTTTGTTGAAACACAAATGGCTTTTCCTTGCCCCAGAGTTTCAAATTCAGCGGCACTAGGATGGAGCCACGAATTCATTCCCAAGTGATGTTGATGAGGCTGGTCAAGTTGTAGTGATGCTGATGCTGCTGGTCAGGGATCACTTTGGGAGCCACTGCCATAGGATGCACTAACAAAATAATCTGTTGACTCTGGCTCGACAGCAAGGGAACAAAGCAAAGGACGGGATTCAGGATAGGAAGACAGCATTCTCTTCCACTTTTTCTTTCACATCTTTTCTTGTTTGTATAAAGAGAATTTGCCGTTAAAAGGGTAGCTCTCCCATATGTTCTCACTTTTAAGAGGGAGCTAAACATTGGGTACTCATGGACATAAAGATGGCAGCAACAGACATGGAGACTACTAGAGGAAGAGGAAAGGACACGGGCAAGGATTAAATAACAAACAGTAGAGTACTGTGCTCAGTACCTGGGTGACAGGATCTTTCACACCCCAAACCTTAGCAGCATGCAATATTCCCAGGTAAAAAACCTATACATGTACCCACTAAAACTAAAATAAGAGTTTTTTTAAAGCCTATTTTTTTTTCAAAAAATAAATAAAAAGGTAGATTCAAAATTATTTTTTTTGGAGAGTAGTTTTGCTCTGTCTCTCGGTCTGGAGTACAATGGTGCAGTCTCAGCTCAATGAAACCTCTTCCTCCCGAGTCCAAGTGATTTTCCTGTCTTAGCCTCCTGAGTAGCTGGGATTACAGGTGCCTGCCACCATGCCCAGGTAATTTTTGTATTTTTAGTGGAGACAGGGTTTCACCATGTTGGCTAGGCTGGTCTCGAACTCCTGACATCAGGTGTATCATCTGCCTTGGCCTCCCAAAGTGCTGGGATTACAGACCTCAGTCACTTCACCCGGCCAGAAGTTAGGTTTTGAGGGTAACTTCTGCAGGGGTTCCCTAGAAAGCTGCAGCTGGCAGTTTTATCAAGCCATTTTGTGTTTGGCAAAGGCAGCTTAAAATAAGCTAATTGTAACCTGGCAATTTTTATGACTAGGAAACAGAGGTAATATTGCATAGGGAGAAGAAGGGGAAAATTGATATTGAATTGTAGTATGTTAACATTTCCTATGCTGAATTCCACTTTCATTATGAGAACATACCACATAATGTACCTATCCATATAAGACTAATTGTACCAGTATAATGACTTACTGTTTAGAAGTGAGTTTAAACTTTGATTAAATAAAGTAGATGGACTATACACATCACATTCAAGTCTCAAAGGTATACTTCCAAAGTACCCCATCCTTTCCAAAAAAACTTCTATTTTTCTGTGCTAACTCATATTCATAAAAGATACATCAATCATTTTAAAATATATTGACAAAAACCAGGTAACTACTTTTTTTGCTTGTCAGTTGCCATGACATTGATTTATAGAGATCTATGTATAATAAAGTGAGCAATATACCATACCAAGTTTTATTCTGAAGGGGAATATATATTAAATGAAGCATAAACCTGTAATACATTTCACCAATCCTCCTAGATAAAATTGGCTATTCATTTCTTCACAACTTATTTTTAAAATAAATAATTTTTTTTCTTCGCATTCTTGACTAGTTTGTCACATAATAGCAACCATGATCTTACTGATAAGGACAGTGCTGCCTTTCATTTTCATTTTCTCTTTGAGTATTGACAATTTCTCATTATGCTAAATACCATTTGCATTTAATAGACAAGCAATTTGTCATGAAATTGAATTTGTAAAGTTTATTGATTGTATATTTTAATCAGAAACATATACATTAATGAACAAATACACCTGCACAATTACAACTTTAATTGGACATTGAAAAATCCCTTTCAATAATCCCCATCTCAGTCTTATTCATAAGGAATTATATTAGCCTGCTGGGATTGTAGCCTTCTGTCTTCTTTCTTTGCCCAAATCCTATTTCCCTGATTGTGCTAAGCACAGATGTTACCCAGCGTTGGATTATAGGAAAGATCATCTGAGTTTTAATCATGATTTTCCTTTCCCATAGCTTTATGACTTTGGACAAATCACTTCCCATCTCTTGCTCTTAGTTCTCTCATCTGTGAAATATCAAGGTTAAGCTAGACAAAATTGGCAGTTCTTGTACCCTTACAATTCTAAGGCAGAACAACTTTTCTAAGACTGTTTTCCAGCAGTAATTTATAGGTTTTAACCCACAACTGGAAGCTAACATGGTAAAAAAACTGTAAAGTTCCAATTAAAAGTAAATTAAGAGTTTCCAGCTTTGCTTTAAAGATGTATGGATACCATTGGCTCCAGAATATATAATAACTGATTTTATAAAATGTTCAGTTTGTTAGACAAAGTGGTAAGGTGGTAAATGTTTGACAACTGGCTTATTTTTTTTTAAGCTTTTAGTTGAATTGTTTGCTGATTTCTGTGGCATAGATAATCCCACCATGACTAATTTCAAGCTGACAGCAATGTCACTGAAAACTGAACATGAAATTAAATTAATACCAGGTGCAGAACAAGTAAGTTGAGGCCATGGAATCACTGAAGACAATCAATGCTTGAGGGTCAGGGACCTAGTTCCAGCACTACTTCTAGTTTTATGTGAGATTTTAGGCAAGTTATCTGATCTTTTTAGACACTGCTTCATCTACCAAATAGAGGAAATCAGTTGTTCTATCTTCTATGCCTATAGTAACAGATGTAAAAGAATTGTGAAAAAGTTAAAGTTCTTTCCAAATCCCAATTACAACTATTATTCCTTTTATTAAAAGGAAAAATCCATATTTGATAAGTGCATTTAAAAATAACTTTCAATAAACTAAAGTTTCAATTGTACTGATTAAGTTTCTTTCCATTGCAAGAAATAGAAATCCACTCAAGCTAACTCAAGTAAATTCAACAGAAGAAAATTAGCCATTTCTGTGTCATTTGAGAACTTGAAAGCCTCACAGGTTGAGGTCAGTCATATTTTCTCAGAACTGTCAGATTCTCCATCTCTGGCTTTCTTCAGTCTTTTCTTTCTATGCTTGTACATTAGGTCATTGTTAATAAGCAGCTTTCTTGCCCCCAAGCTATCCAACCATGGACTCTCAAATTTGAGAAAGAGAGGATAAAGAAAGGGAGAAGGGGAGAGAGGAAAGAGGGATAGGGAGAGAGAGAGATTGATTTAGGTGTTTGTCTACTTAATATATTCAATAAATTTGGGAAAAGAGTATATCCCTGTCTCAAACAGGAATGGCCAGGGATAAGATTCTCATGGGTCACAGAGCTGCCTTATGTGGTTTATAGCAACCACAGAAATAACATTGACCAGCTATTGGATGCTACTTCTGTGAAACCACTGGTATTTCTGTGAGGTCAAGAGCTGTTTGTCAATAAAGAGAAATCCAGGGAAACACCTTATTAGCCACAGCTTTGCCTGGTGGCCATATAATATCCCTTGAGATTCAGCTGAGGCATGACTTCTGATGTAAAAACTCACTGTGATATTAAAATATCAGTAAAATATTGTAAATTCACTTGGCAACCACATCAGGAATTGGAATGAAAGGGAATCAACTTCTAAAATCCAATGCATCAGGCAAGTCAAATGATATAGCTTAAACAGACCGGAAAATTGTATATGGGGCATTTTCACAAGAGTCAGGGATGTGAGAAGCTTCAGATTCATAACAAGTAGCGTCACCTGAAATAATAGAATCTTTATGTCTCAAGCCTTGTTAGCACTTTATTAACTACAACCCACTGAAACAATAGTCACCTATAGATAACGTATGAGCCAAGGTGTCACCATAAGAGCTGTCGACCAGTGGAAAAAGCTCCCCAGGCTCCTGCAGCAGCTTTAACTTCCCTCAGTGAGAGACCGAGATAACAGGTAGGTCAAGAAACGAACTCGAAAGACAGCAGACAAGAGAGCCATACTCTGCTAACGTGGTTAGCAAAATTGAGATGAACTGGTTTTTGTAAAAGTACATTCTTTCTGGCAGACTGGGACTAACAGAAATGACATGTCCTTATTGTCATTTTTTTTAAAAGTTTCTTTTTGTAGTCCAAAACAACGTCTCCATTCACAGGATTAAAAGTGAAGGACTTTGACGAGTGGCAAATTTGCTCTGGTATAAAAATATATACATTGCATTAAATATAGAGTTAAAATAATAGGTCAGTTTGAAAGGGGTTGAGGGCTTTATTTTTTATTCCAGGTATTATTTCTGAAGAGAGAAACCACACATGAGATTCAATGTAGCAGATAATTATACATCTGCAGCTTCAGTATTATGTACCTTTTACGTTCAGTGTTATAGTTTATTACTTATCGAATACAGTTATACAGTGCCATGAAAATGCTGATTATTACTGTCAAGATTATGTTAAAGAATTACCATAGTTCCTTTAAATTTGTGACTTTTAAAGGCTTATCGCATCGTTCAATTTAAGGGCAAACAAAGAGGAAGGAGTAAAACCACTGTGGGCTATAATAGGACCATTGACAAGGCAGATGCTCAAAGCAGTGATTATGATTTTTATGATTTATATTGATTTTTATGCTGAGGAGTAAAATGGACAACCATTATGGAGGGTTACTATTTTGTGCTATTAACCTATGCTTTTCTCCTCTCAGTATTTATGATTTCTTCTTACCCCCATTCCACCAGAAAATTGGCCCTGTGCTCACTGACTCAACAGAGAGATCTGGCAGGACAGAAAACAGAAATTTACTGCAATTCACTCTGGCTTTGTGTTTCCAAACCCCAGGCCCGTAAGGAGCTTTAGAGTACTTACAGAACTGTTAAGAGAAACAGGATCAGCACAGAGAACAAATATCTTCAACAAAAACACATGGGGAAAAGGGTTTCCCTTCAGACAAAAGGAACTTTCTTGGGGTGGGTGGAAGGTTGTGTATGTGAAGAGAGGGAGGGTTCTTGGGGGGCTGTGTGGGCTTCCTGGCAGCCCTGCTGGAGATGGAAAAGGTTGTGTGATGCATTAAGGCACATGGGACCCAGGCAAAATACCAACAAAGGATTCTGTGTCTTCAGTATGGAAAATAAAGAGCAAAAGGCTATTGGTTTGCCCTTTGCAATAAGGACGATGGCCATCTCAGTTGAAACCCACATGGGCAAATGGCTCCAATACAAAACGTGGAAATTAGGGGAATATTTAAGAACAAGAGTGTGATTTGGAAGAGCCTGGTAGGATAGGTAGGTGCTTGATACAAACTTGAATTCTGCTATAGAAAATTAAGATAGTAAGCACTATTTTTGCCCACTTGAGACTCACAGAACACTATTTGTTCTCTGTTTTTAATAATATATGTGTCTGCTATATGAGGAAAAGCTGAAGTGATGTTTCTTCCTTTAATAATTTTAAAATAGGAAATCAATGACAAAATACTAACATTGTTTAGATACCAGGAAAATTGGAAACATCTGGGAAACCTGATAAATAATGATATTCTTATGAGACATGCATTATTTGAAAGGTCAGTACATTTGATAAACTACTTGAAAATACGTATTGGGGCACATAAAGCTTATTTTTTTCTTATGCAGAATATAGATAAATGTTATGATTCTAAGGATGCATGAAAAAGTAATATCAATATTATGTGGAAGAGGAAGTACTAAATAGCCAGTCAGCAATTACTTCCAGACTGGTTAAAAAAGAGATCAAGCAAGTATCTCCAGGCTACTTAAAAAAGAAAGCAGGCTAGGAAGAGACAAGAATAATTACAATTAATTAAGTCAATAAAGTCTTGTTTCATAATGTCATTAGACTGGAATTATAAAGTGACAAACTCCACTACAATAACCATCTCTCACATTTAAATAGAGCTTTATAAAGTGCTTTTACATATGAGGTCTGTTTAAATCTTCATAATTTGATGAAGTATATAGGACAGCTATATAAACAAATAACTAATATAATTTCAGTAGTGACACTGCTCTGAAGGAAAATAACAGGACTGAGGAGTGCTCACGTGTGTGTGTGTGTGTGTGTGTGTGTGTGTACTACTATTTCAGTAAGGGTGGTCAGGAAGGAAAGAAGTAACATTTGTGCAGAAACCAGAGTGCTGAGTGGAATGAGGACTTTGCAATGCCATGCAAAGACACAACAAAAGAGTGTTTTAGAAAGGAAGGGAAGTATATTACCAGGGATTGAAAAGATGGGGAGTCTGGCTATAAAGAAGTGAGCAGGTAAGTGGCAGGTGACATTGTTAGAGAGCCTTTAGGAAGAGCATCGTAGGTAAAATTCAGGAGTGTGTATTTCAATACGAGCATGATGATGAGTCACTGAAGAGCTTCAAGCAATGGACAAGATCTGAATTAATTTTTTTAAATGTGACCGGGGCTGCAGTGTGGATTAAATGACTGTAAGATGATTAGAGTGGAATCAGAGACATCAATGCAATAGTATAGGTCAGAGAGGCTTAAGCCTTGAATAGGTTGGTACCATGGAGATGGTGAATTACAGCTGGATTTCAGATGGATTTTAAAGATCAAGTCAACAGGAATTGTTGGTATATTGGACATGGGAGGTGACAAAAATGAGTCAAGTCAAGAAATGGTGGTGCCATCTATTGAGATAAAAGAGATTTGGAGGTTGGGGACAAACTAAGAGTCTTCTTTATCTGAAAGTTCAGGACAGCTACTGTTCTGCCTTTTGCATGTTAATTCCTGTGCATTTAGGAGAAACACTCTCAGAACTTTTATGGATTTTAATCAGTAGGTATATCCTGTTTAGATAATTCCCTTATTTCCATTTACATTAGGGACCAGATATGTGGAACTGTTGTTTCAAGACTTCTAATTATTCTCTTGAATGCTCTTTAGTTGATTTATTGACTTCTGAGTTACTTCCTAAAGGATAGGAATCCTCCACCTGGGGCTGTCCCCTGTGTGGTTAATGCAGTAACTCACATGGGCTTACTTAGTTAGCCTTCTGCAAGAGGTATGCACCCCTGGGAAGGAAGGATAGCTGTGCCTGTTTAAACTTTTAAGGCCTTCTCTTGCACAGAGGAACTCAGGATTCACCTTTGAATTTGTTTTTATGCAGTACTGAATGTAATTTAGAAAAATGATGACAGAAAACAGAAAACCTAATGTTCCACTTAAGCCAAGTGATTTTCCTTCAAAAGAAGATAGCAGGCACATCTTAAAATATGCCCTAACAACTTTTCTTTAAAATAATTCTTCCTCTGGGGAAAAGAAGTATATTTAGACAAAACTTTCCTAGTTATCAGCATACTGTCTTCACGTTTTGTCATATTCACACATTATCTTTACTTAATGTTTTCTTACAGTCAACTCACTTTTTAATATTCAAATTAACATTTTAACCAGAACTTTTACATAACTACCACAAACAAAACATCAGGATTATTTGTTATGAGAGGAGGTAATGGCAGAAATAAACACAATAAGAATAGTGGCTCTGGCTCACTGCTGTGGTGATTTATCGCTGTTTGAGCAGAGTGACTCTGGTCTTTTATCTCAAATTGATTTTGAAAGCTTCTCCCTAATGACATTTGCTCCCATGAGCTTAAAAGTGTCCTTTGAAATTAAATGATAGGGAATATTTCAGAGCAAGGCAATTATAAACCACCATGTTGTATGTTTCCTAACACCAACTTGCAAGGTGCTAATGGTCAGTATATCACAACTGGAAAACACTAAATCATAAACTCTTCAAGTCACAACCTGAGAAGGTGTTAAATTCATGGTATGATCACCTTATAGATTAATTTTAGAATTGGCTATCTCTGCATTTGCTTGACTAGAGAGATATTTGCCTGGAGTTGTTTGAAATACAAGTTTAATGACCTCTTTCAAACAGAAATAACTTCTCTTAGAGAAAAGGGAACAAAAGGCTTTGTATAACTCTACTGCTATCTTCGCTAGGATCTAAATTACAATTCCCAGAACTGTGGCATGAACGTTTAGTTAAGAGACTTGAAAGCACTACAAAATTGAATCCTTTTACAACGTCTAGAACACTTTTTATTTATATTGTTTTGCTGAACAATAAAGTATCACATTTTACTTTACGCATTTTAACAAATTCAGTTACTAAATCTTATATAATTTTTTCCCCTGGAAATAGACTTTTAACCTCTAACAATTTGTTCATTCCTATCTATGCTTCAAAATCCACCTTAGCTCATTTCCACTGTGTTTGTTTTTTGTTTTTTTCTTTTTAGTACTCTTGTAGCACCTAATGTCTGGACAGATAATTTGATTATCTAGTTTAATTATTTCTGCATGTTTATATTTTATCATCGCAAATCTAATATTATGGTTGCATAATATCTATATTATAGAGAATTATATTTTATTATAATACAGAATATGTTTGCTCTTTTACATTATTTTGTTATTCACTTAGAGTATCTCATACAATCATTCCTCAGCTAGGTTTTTATAAAGTCATATGTTTCACCTTTTCCATAGATTAAAAAAATCAAAAGAAATATAATATCCCGTGACACATTAAAATCATGTAAAATTCAAATTCCAGTTTTGTTAGGATCACAGCCATGCTTCTTCATGTATGTATTATCTGTGGCTCCTTTTGTCTAAGAACAGCAGTCTAGGGTAGTTCCACAGAGGCTATCTCTTCTACAAAACCTACAATTTTTACTGTTTGGTTGGTCCTTCTAGCAAAAGTTTGCCAACTCCTGGCTCCAAAGAGCATGGAGGAGGTGAAACATAATTATATTCCCACAAGATGACAAGGGCAATATGGTAATAAGGTGGTCTAATGTGCAGAGAAGTCCTTCACAGGACAGAACACCTGAAAATACTGCATTAATAGAACGTTTTTTAGAAAGCATGGCTGACCTGGTAGGAGAGAAAAAAAGCATCAGTAATGGGGAGCATGTATAAGGACGCTGGAGTTAGTGTGTTACAGAGGGCGTCAGTTAAGTAAAATGGAATTTTAAAAAAAGTTTTAAAATAGCAGACTAATCTATAGACATATATGTACGTGATAAAACTGTAACAAGCTAGGAACTTATTAACATTTTTAAAAATGATTACCTCAGAGTAGGAGATTAGCAAAGGGCACATTGGAAGACTCAAAAGTCTTGGTAGACTCAGAACTCTTTAGCAGTTCTGCCCAATGTAAACAAAGTGTGAACCACCACAAATGTGAACCATATATAGACTAGGTTGACGCAAAAGTAACTGTGGGTTTTAGCTCTACTTTCAATGGCAAATACTTTGATTACTTCTGGACCAACCTAAATAGAATTCTCTACTAACCAAATTTTTAAATTTAAATTTATTTTAATAATATATTTAACCCAATATATCCAAATATTATCATTCAACATCTAACAAATACAAAAATTATTATAAGATCCTTTACATTCTTGGTACTGACTCTTCAAAATTGGATTTGTGTGTTTTTCTTACAGCACACCTCAATTTAGGCTAATCACATTTTAAACACTTAACAGTAGTCAAGTGGCTGAGCATGGTGGCTGACACCTGTAATCCCAGCACTTTGGGAGGCTGAGGCAGGCAGATCACCTGAGGTCAGGAGTTCGAGGCCAACCTGACCAACATGGTGAAACCCCATTCTACTAAAAATACAGAAAAGCTACTCGGGAGGCTGAGGCAGTAGAATCGCTTGAACCCGGAGGGCAGAGAGGGCAGTAAGCCAAGATCGTGCTGCTACTGCATTCCAGCCTGGGTGACAGAGTGAGGCTCTGTCTAAAAAAAAAAAAAAAGTACCCAAGTGTGATGGCTACTCTATTTGGATAGTACATTTTTATACATTAAGGTTGGTAGTAGGTATATGGGAATTTATTATTTCATAAGCTGTGCATTTCCTACTTAGTGAATGCATGTCATATTATTTTTAAGTGCAAAAGAAGATACTTCAACATTTACAGCCTACTTTTAAATAAACATGTTCTTGTTCTCTAAAATTCTAGATGTTAAAGTCTTCCTTCCTTCCTCTACTTCCTCTCCTTCCTTCTTCTCCTTCTTTCCTCTCCTTCTCTTCCTCCTCTTACCCTCCCTCCTCCTCCTCCTCTCCTGTCCTTCTGTCTCTGTCTGTCTCATGTGCACCACATTCTCTCATCTTTTGTGTGATGTGCTTCATACTGATTGTAAGTGATTTAGATACATTTCTTAGATCTGCTTAATGCCCTAGGGAACATTCTTTTTGTTTACTTGGCACAGAACAAATTCAACTAAATGTGAGCCTGTTTTCTCCCATTTAATGACATCATTTTAAATAGGCATTCTTGAAAAAACTATTAAAAATGTAATTAGAAAACAAAAGTTAATGATTGAAAAATAAAAAGCAGCTTTTGTGTGAGCCTTTGTACCAAAAAAGTATTTTAAGGAAGAAACTTAAAACATAGCGTTAGTGTATTGAGCATAGTCAAAGCACTTCCTTTATCAGCCGTATTCATTTTAGACTCACCTTCTACAAATGTTTATGCACCACCCACATTTGTGAGGAAACATACATGGGGCAAAAATGGCAGAGTGGAACTATGGGCTTAAATCAGAGGTCAGCAAAATATGGCCTGTGGGACAAGTCCAGTAACTTGCTTGTGTTTGCATGGCATGTGAGCTAAGGATAAATTGTACATGTATTTAAAAATCAAAATAATAACGCCCTGTGGTGCAAGAAAATTATGTAAAATTCAAATTTCAGTTTTATTGCTACACAGCCATACCCCTTCATTTATGTATTATCTATGGTGTTTTTGTCCAGGAATGGCAGTTTTGAGTAGTTCCAACAGAGACTGTATTACAAAACCTACAATTTCTACTGTTTGGTCCTTTTAGCAGACATTCGCCAACTCCTGGCTTAAATCACCATTTTTCCCAGATGATGATCAGGCTCACTGCAGTCTCTGCCTCCCGGGTTCAAGTGATTTTCCTGCTTCAGTCTCCTGAGTAGCTGGGATTATAGGCATGCACCACCACGTCCAGCTAATTTTTGTGTTTTTAGTAGAGATGGGGTTTCACTGTGTTGGCCAGACTCGTCTTGTACTCCTAACCTCAATGATCCGCCAGCCTCAGCCTCCTAAAGTGCTGGGATTATAGGCATGAGCCACCACACCCGGCCCAGTTTCCTGTATAACAACTGTATGAGTCCATTCTTGCATTGCCATAAATAAATACCTGAGATTGTGTAATAAAGAAAAGATGTTTAATTGTCTCATGGTTCCATGGCCTGTACAGGAACGTGACAGCTTCAGCTTCTGAGGGGGCCTCAGGGAGCTTTTACTCATGGTAGAAGGCAAAGCCAGAGCAGGCACCTTACATGGCAGGAGCAGGAACAAGAAGGCAAGCCAAGGGAGAGGTGCCACAAACTTGTAAGCAACCAGACCTCTTGAGAACTCACTTACCATCATGAGAACAGTCCAGAGGGGATGATGCTAAACCATGCATAAAGGATCCACCCCCATGATCTAATCAACCACCAGGCCCCATCTCCACCATTGGGGATTATAATTGATCATGAGATTTGGGTGGGAATATAGATCCAAACCAATGATCCAAATCAATGATCAAATTAAAAACATGATATAAACATTTGAACTATGGAAACCATTATTAGAAAACAACTCTAGAGTGATTGAGTGTTATGTGTATTTCTTTTCCACTTGAATGCTTTGAGCTAATAACATGCATCTCAGATTTGCCCAATTTAGGGAAAGCAGAGGCCAGATCTGATCTCAGCTCTGCCGTGTCAGTAGCTTTAGCTATGTCCACAATCTTAAGAGAGTCAGAGCCTCTAAGGGCCTCTGTTGGTCTATAAAACAAATAAGGATAAAGTTAGATTGTTACCGTGGTCCTTTTTAGTTTTATAACTAATTATAGAGAAAATTAGTTAAGAAAGATACAGTAAGAAATATGAATCCTAGAGACAATGAAGTTAACTAGGTCAGTTTTGAGCACTGGGCTTCATGTTTGTAGACTTTGTCAAGAACTTAATGAATTTGCTGAATGTTCAATGAGATAATGTATTGGAGGTCTGCTTAGTACAGAGTAACCAACTTAAATAGAAAATACATTTGCTGAGCTGAACTGCAAAAATCACTGACACAGGTAACCAATTACCGTTCTCATGGACTCACAGGGGTTGAGGCAGAGAAGTCACTGTCTTGATAAGCAGAGATGCTCCCCAAGCAAGCACAGGGTCCCTTGACAAAACGACTGCAGAATTGTTGCCATGTGGCTTGAAATGTGGAATTTTACCTTCTGTTTCCTAATATTGCTGTTTTAAAGAACTCTTAGCAATTGCCAGGTTAAAAAAAAATCTTCAACCTCTTAGTATCTGGTGTTGTATAATCTGACAAAATCCTAACACCATGGACAGGTGTTAGGAATATTTCACAATAAAGATATTGTTTTGAATATTCAAATATATCAGTAAAGAATAGGGTCATTTAAATAAGACTGTCAAGACCCAAGTAATTTGTTGCCTCCCTTTATTTTTAATAAATAATGATCTAAAAGCCTTAAGACTTTAGAGTATTAAAGTAAATAATTTAAGTAAGAATGTATCATCTTAGCAACAACACATTTCAGAACTGCCTGTGATTGACACTGACATAATATTCTTTTTAAAAGCAGGTAGATTTTTCACTGTAGCAATATTTTATTTGGAGATGAGGCTAAAGGAAATGATTTCAATCAGTTAAAGTGAAATCTCACACTTAAACTGATTCACAATTAACACTTTTTTTTATTTTCACCTGATTTCTACATGCCTTCATTCACATACACCCCTCACTGTCCCCAAAACTTCTTTTATGAAGGAAGTATTTGAACATGATGAAAATATTAAAGATGTTAGCAAAGGCCACACAAAATTATTAATGTATACTTGGAAGAATCAGACTGAGTTATTCTTACCTCACCAGACTGCCTTCTTCTTAGTCTAATTCCTACAATGAAGGTGGGAAATCAGTTTCATTACCAAGCAACATTTTCAATCACAGCCCTCTAAACTATTCAGAACCAGAGTTACAATTTCCCTGCTGTTTTATGATCGGTCTGCCTTAATGCCTATGTGATGGTTGTAAAGGTTTGTTGGAAAAAGGAAAAGGAAATACTCTCAATTTGGAAAAATGTGTCAAACATGAAATGTGATTATATTCTACATGGTCTTCAATGTCATATTAACATTTCCCAAAGTTTAATGGTTATATACTAATGTGAAATTTAAAATATTTCCCAGAATTACTCATTGTCCTAGACCTACAGAACTTACAAATACAACCAGGAATTCTGATCTTTTTTATTTTTTATTTTTGAGACAAACTCTCGCTCTGTCACCCAGGAGGCTAGAGTGCAGTAGCGTGATCTCGGCTCACTGCAACCTCTACCTCCTAGGTTCAAGTGATTCTCCTGCCTCAGCCTTCCGAGTAGCTGGGATTACAGGCACCCACCACTGGGCCCGGCTAATTTTTGTATTTTTAGTAGAGATGGGGTTTTATCATCTTGACCAGGCTGGTCTACGAACTCCTGACCTCATGATCCAACTGCCTCAGCCTCCTAAAGTGCTGAGATTACAGGCATGAGCCACCTTGCCCAGCCTCTTCTGATCTTTTTTAAAGCAGTGGATCCAACTAGGAATATCTGAAAATAATAATCCAAAATGGTATTGAAAATTCCTTTCTCTTAAGGCCCAATTTGTTGGCTATAAGCTGATTTTTCTGCCTCCCGTGCTGTGTCAGAAATATATTAATTAAATGATTACAAAGAAAAAAGAAGTTGTGGTATTTTGCATATTAAAGTGCCCTAAAGGATTACACAGCCTTATGGTAAATGCAGAGGAGTATAAAAAGAACAACTTAAAAAAATTATTCACACGACTTTCATTTATAGTACTGAAATGACTAATTACTTGCCAAGTTCTATTGATAGAGAATTCTCTTCAAGAAGCTCAAAGTATTTTATAGATCTCTCTAATTGATCTTTGCCACTTTACAGATGCTAAAGTTATTTGTAAAATTAGAATTCTCAGGGAAAAAAATGAAAAGCAAAGAGAAGTGAACTAAATCAGCTGAGCAAAGGGTAAAGCTTAGTTCAGTAGTGTTCTCCTTCCTTGGCTATGTTCTGTATTGTTTTAAAGTATATTTTGGGCCAGTAGAAAGTAGGCTGAGTGCTTAATCCTCAGAATTTTCAGCAATTAATTTTGGATACAACTCATGTGGCCCAACAGTTTAGTCAAAATCCAATATACAAAACATTTAACCTTCATCTTTCATGTAAATCATAGGGTTGAAAGGCATTTTGGGGGACATTTATTCTCTTAGTTTATTTTCAATTACTTATTTACTATATAGCAAGTAACTGCTATGTGTTGGACAGTATTCTAGGCACTGCAGTTTTGTTTGTTTGTTTTTGTTTTTTGTCTCACTCTGTCACCCAGACTGGAGACTGGAGTGCAGTGACACAATCTCGGCTCACTGCAACTTCCGCCTCCTGCGTTCAAGCGATTCTCCTGCCTCAGTCTCCTCCAGTAGCTGGGACTACGGGTGCACGCCACCGCATCTGGCTAAGCTGTATGTTTTTAGTAGAGACAGGGTTTCCCCATGTTGGCCAGGCTAGTCTTTAACCAGTGACCTCAGGTTATCTGCCTGCCTTGGCCTCCTGAAGTACTGGGATTACAGGCATGACCTGGCTGGCACTGCAGTTTTAATAATCGGCAAACCAAGTATGGTCCTTCCTTATACACACTGAGCTTCTGATTAAAACCTCCTTAAACTAGCTTAGTTAAAATATCTCCCCCTAATTTTATATATGTCTAAAGAAGACTGCATGCTTTTCATAAGTAATACATCTTGATACCACCTTCAATGAACAGAAAATTCTTCCATGTATGACATAAGTCGTTCATTCTACAATTCCATCTAATTCTTGCTGGATACTTCATGAACATCAAGAACACGAGGTCAATATGCAAAAGTCATTCATAGGATTGTAGACTATTATCTATATTATTTAATTTATTTTCAACGTTTTCTTCTTTAGATACCAGGTTTCCTCTAGATATCATTGTGGATTTTTAGATAATCTGGGGGTTTTGCTTGGGTTTTAATGACATCAATTATTTATCTAAAAATATTATGCATCTGTGTATCAGGCACTTTGCTAGACACTGATGATATAACTGTATATAGCACAGACTGCCCTGCATTCCTCATGCAATTTAGATTGTTTCTCCCATGTTGATGGAATTTAGAGATTAATTTTTACTTGATATAATCTAGTGTCCATTGTTTTATATTCAATATTCCATATAATTTTAATATACATATAATACATAAAAATATGTAATATGTATTGCAAAAGCCAATTATTTAATATGTAATATATAACACATATGCATATATGTAACTATATGTGTATCTATATACAATATAATATTTAATTTGTATATATTACATAAATGATGTAGTATTAAAAATTCAGTACACTGTCTCACTAGTGACTTACCTAAATCTATGTTAACCAAGATAGCAAAGTTTTTTAGGCTAAAAAGATTTTATCAGTTTGAGAATGAACTGCCCCTTACCAGGATTTATTAATATATCAAGTAAGTCACTTGGCTTCTTTGGATATCAACTAAATCATCTATAAATATAGCATGCACCTTATAGGTTTGTTGAAAAAATTAATGAGACAGTTAACCACTAAGTGCCAAGAACAGGGTAGAAATACACTAACTGCTAAATTTCCTGTTTCCTTCTGAGGTAAAATTACAGCCAGCTGTGAACTCATCTGGTCATTATATCATCTGGGTCAGATTTCTGCTAATTTAGCTGCTGCAGGAAGTCGAACTTCCCAGCTCAGGAAAAAAATAAAAGAAAAGTGATTGAGTTGTTTTTGAATAGCTGGTTTTGCTGTTCCTATGTAAATGATGACAACAGGTATATTAAATTTTTAGGGGATGAGATCATACTTAAGAATTTAGAAAATATATAATGAGATGCCTCAGGATTCAAGTTAATAAGAGAATGGGCAGCACTGTACTCTCATGAATAAAAATATTACTTGACTTGGAGAGAATTTAGTTGAGATTATTTTTATTTTATTGAGTAATGAAAAGTTTTCTTTAAATAAATCTAAAATTCTGACCCAGATTTTCCCCCTCATGTTTGTCCAAGGGTTTCTCAAAATATAACAAAGTTGTACCTTAAGAGAAGACAGAATAGAACAAAATGGAATCAGTTTTCAGTCCTGGTTCTGCCATTTACTAATTGCATGTTTCAGGCAAGTTATCCCAACTTTTTAAGACGTGGCTGTATAAAATATGGGAAATATCTACTTTTAAGGTTGTTGAAAAGGTTGAATGAGAATGTACTTAAAGCATTTACCACTGGGTTCCTGCTTCTATAACAGGCACTAAAAATTATCACTCTCCTGTCTCTTTTAATACTATTTAGAACAAATGCCAGATATCAAAAGCATTGTTAAATGATGTATATTATCAACCCGGCTCAGTGTTTCTTCAAGTTGAATGATTCAAACTTCTTCCATAAAATATTGTTATCAGAATAATAATGAAGGTTTGGTTTTAAATATTTTCTATGCTTTCTGAATCACAGAGCACATGGCTTCCTTCAAAGCAATCACTCACATAAAGGCTCTAACTTAAGCAAGTTCTTATTTTGAACAATGAAGGCAGATTAAAATATGTTTCCCCTTCAAATCCTTATAGCTAAGAATAATAGCAGAACTATGAGAAATTTCAAAGAGTAGATTATATTGTTTGGCAACCAATCATCCTTGACCAGCCTTTAAAATTATGAGGAACACAGAATTAATGAGCCAATATGTCATTCTTATTTTGACACACAAATAATATTTAAGAGATACTGACAGCCAAATTTTCCGTTTGCCATCATTTCAAATCCACCCCCTAAGTATTTCTTGCTTCTATTTCCTCTTCTACATTTTAAGCTCATTGGCCTACTTCAGGTTCTCATTATTTCCTACTGGAATGTGGCAATTTAAGGGATCTTTTATCCTGGCTTCTCAGCTTCTATGTGCTACCTCTCCAATGCATCTTTATATTGAAGATAATGGAGCAAACTATTTAAAGAGACAAGTCAGACTGTGCTAACAGGGTGTCAATGCTACAAGAGAGCCACATGTGGAAGCCTCTAGACCCAGAAGAGAAGGGAAGCAGAGATAAGTGAGCCTGACATTGTGTGGTTTGGTAATCCTAAATTGAGCAAGCAGCAGAAAATTGTGGCTAAAGGCTAAGAAATTAGAAGAACCTTAGGCCATCTCACAATTTCAAGAAGATAGAAATTAGAATCCAGGCCAGCCGCAATGGCTTATACCTATAATCCCAGCACTTTAGGAGGCTGAGGTGAGTGGATCACCTGAGGCCACGAGTTTGAGACCAGCCTGGCCAACATGGTGAAACCCCATCTCCCCTAAAAATACAAAAATTAGCCAGGTGTGGTGGTGCACACCTGGAATCCCAGCTACTCGGGGGCTGAGACAGAATTGCATGCACTTGGGAGGCGGAGTTGCAGTGAGCCAAGATGGCGCCACTGCACTCCAGTCTGCCTGACAGAGTGAGACTCCATCTCAAAAAAAAAAAAAAAAAAAAAAAGACTCCAGGTCCTGTTAAATAGGAAATACCCTTGCAAACATGCCAGACTTTACCCAGAGATTCCCTAAAAGCTGCACCATGAGAATAAAGGTGAAACAGTAACAGATCAGAACTTATAAAAAAAAACCCAGCCTTGAGTCAATCAAGCCTTCCAGATGAAAATGAAAATCCCCTCTGGAGGAAGAAAACATTTACCAGAACTTTTTTAGTGTTTCCATATACGTTGGTCAAAATCTAATAAAATATTACTAGACATGCCAGGAAAAAAGCCCATATGAAAAATAAAATGTAGAAACAGACCTATAAGTGGGCCAGATAGTGGAGTTTTTAGACACAGACTTTAAATAACTGATTTGTATGTTCAAGAAGACAGGAGAAGGTGAAAAATTTCAGTGACTTTCTGATCCTGTCTGTCTTGTCAACCTTGGGGAATGGCATCACTATCATGAAACCCTAGAAGTCATCCTGATGCCTGCTGTCCCTCAGTCCCCAGATTCAGGCAATCAGCAAGTGGAGTTGACAGTCCCTCAAGTACACATTCCTTAATGTCTATTCTCTATCTCCACTGCTACTACCCTAGCAGTTCCTTCCCCATACCCAGAAGAAAGGAGAACCCTTATCTCTGAAAGCAGAAGGACACTGAGAGAAATCTGAACAGATAGGTCTAAATTTTTCCCAGTTTATTGCTTTTAGTTAAAACCCATTTGTCCTACCACATTTCTCAACTTTCCACTCTTTATTACATCTAGTGTAAAAACACTCAGATGTAACTGTTTCTTCTGGTCTTCATTTCCTTGGAAAGGCTCCTGTGTCATGTAAAACTTATGTTAATTGGTATGTTTTTCTCTTACTCTGTCATTTGTCAGTCTAATTTATAGGGCCTTAGCTATAAAACCTAGGAGGGGAGAGAAAAACAATATTTTTTCTACCTGACAATTTGTACAGCCTTTCCTCAGAGAATTTTTGTGACTCTCCTTTTATTATTATTATTATTATTATTATTATACTTTAAGTTCTGGGGTACACGTGCAGAACTTGCAGGTTTGTTACATATGAATACATGTGCCATGGTGGTTTGTTGCATCCATCCCCCTGTCAACTACATTAGGTATTTCACCTAATGTTAGCCCTCCCCAATCTTTCCACCTCCTGCTATCCCTCCCCTAACCTCCCCCGCCCCGCCCCTCCTGGACAAGCCCTGGTGTGTGATGTTCCCTCCCTATCCATGTGTTCTCATTGTTCCCCTCCCCGTCCATGTGTTCTCATTGTTCAACACCCGCCTATGAGTGAGAATGTGCGGTGTTTGGTTTTCTGTTCTTGTGTCAGTTTGCTGAGAATGATGGTTTTCAGCTTCATCCATGTCCCTGCAAAGTACAAGAACTCATCCTTTTTTATGGCTGCATAATATTCCATGCTGTGTATGTGTCACATTTTCTTTGTCCAGTCTATCTTTGATGGACATTTCGGTTGGTTCCAAGTCTTTGCTATTGTGAACAGTGTTGCAATAAACATGTGTTCATGTGTCTTTATAATAGAATGATTTGTAATCCTTTGGGTATATACCCAGTAATGGGATTGCTGGGTCAAACGGTTTTTCAAGTTCCAGATCCCTGATGAATCACCACACTATCTTCCACAGTGGTTGAACTAATTTACACTCCCACCAACAGTGTAAAAGCATTTCTATTTCTCCACATCCTTTCCAGCATCTGTTGTCTCTTGATTTTTTAATGATTGTCATTCTAACTGGCATGAGATGGTATCTTAATGTAGTTTTGATTTGCATTTCTCTAATGACCAGTGATAATGAGCTTTTTAAAATATATTTGTTGGCTGCATAAATGTCTTCTTTTGAGAAGTATCTATTCATATCCTTTGTCCACTTTTGATGGGGTTGTTTTTTTCTTGTAAATTTCTTTAAGCTCTTTGTTGATTCTGGTTATTAGCCTTTTGCCAGATGGGTAGATTGCAAAAATTTTTTTCCATTCTGTGGTTGCCAGTTCAGTCTAATGATTTTTTCTTTTCCTGTGCAGAAGCTCTTAATTAGATTCCACTTGTCTCTTTGGGCTTTTGTTGCCACTGTTTTCGGTGTTTTAGTCATGAAGTCCTTGCCTATGCCTATGTCCTGAACAGTATTGCCTAGGTTTTCTTCTAGGGTTTTTATGGTGTTAGGTCTTATGTTTAAATCTTTAATCCATCTGGAGTTAATTTTTGTATAATGTGTAAGGAAGGGATCCAATTTCAGCTTTCTTCATATGGCTGGCCAGTTTCCCAACACCATTTATTAAATAGGGAATCCTTTCCCCATTGCTTGTTTTTGTCAGGTTTGTCAAAGATCAGATGGTTGTAGATGTGTTGTGTTACTTCTGAGGCCTCTGTTCTGTTCCATTGGTCTATATCTCTGTTTTGGTACCAGTACCATGCTGTTTTGATTACTGTAGCTTTGTAGTATAGTTTGAAGTCAGGTAGTATGATGTCTACAGCTTTGGTTTTTTTTTTTTCCTTAGCATTTTCTAGGCTATGCAGGCTCTCTTTTGGTTCTATATGAAGTTTAAGGTGTTTGTTTGTTTTGTTTTGTTTTCCAATTCTGTGAAGAAAGTCAATGGTAGCTTGATGGGATAGCATTGAATCTATAAACTACTTTGGGCAGTATGGCAATTTTCACAATATTGATTCTTCCTAACCATGAGCATGTAATGTTTTACCATCTGTTTGTGTCCTCTCTTACTTCTTTGAGCAGTGGTTTGTAGTTCTCCTTGAAGAGGTCCTTTACATCCATTGTTAGTTGTATTCCTAGGAATTTTATTCTCTGTGTAGCAATTGTAAGTGGGAGTTCACTCATGATTTGGCTCTCTGTTTGTTACTGGTGTAGAGTAATGCTTGTGATTTTTGCACATTGATTTTGTATCCTGAGACTTTGCTGAAGTTGCTTATCAGCTTAAGGAGATTTTGGGCTGAGATGATGGGGTCCTCTAAATATATAATCATGTCATCTGCAGATAGCGACAATTTGACTTCCTCTTTTCCTCCCTTCTATAAAATAATTTCCTTGATTTTCTTCAATAGTCCTTCCTATAGTTCTTTTCTCAGCTCATAACTTATCTGTGTGTATTTGTTTATTGGCTACTTCCCCCACAATAGCAAAGAGATGAAATCAACCCAAATGTCCATCAGTGATAGACTGGATAAAGAAAATGTAGTATATATACATCATGGAATACTAAGCAGCTGAGTGGGGTGGGCTAAGCAAACAGGGAACCCTTGTTGCGAGTTCTGTAAAGGGGTCAAGAAAGTATCCTGCATCAATTGAAACTTGATTGGGTATTCATTACGTGTGAAGAATTAGGATAAGCAAAAAACTGTGACAAAAATGGCAATATTAAAATTCAACAGAGGAGGAGAAAGATAAGGATAATTTAGCAACATGCTTGAAATGACACGTCAAGTCATTGTGAAACAAGCAGATAAATAGAAATTTTACTGTAGCTGTTAACTTTATACAAATGAGTAAAAAATGTTTTCAGGTTAAATAGTACTAAGATTTCACCAGTGTCTCGTTCTCATTTTCCTACTAGAAACAATCATAAATTATATTATCTGGATGTACGACACTCTCCATACTGCAGGTTGTTGTCAGACTTTTGCCCATTTATGCTGATCATTCTCTTTCTTTATTGATAAAAATGATCCATCTAAAATTTGAGAATAATTTAGGTCTATTAGAAATAAGTAAGGAAATTAGTAGTATAAATAGTATTGTTTCTGAATGACTTGTAAACAAAATAAAACTGCTGATTCCCTGTTATATCTTTCTTGGTTGTTTATATGACTTTATTAAAAAATATATAATTGAGTATAAACATAAAATTATTTATTTTGCCTGTTTATATAAGTCAATTTATTCCAGCTATTCTCATGGGAGGTAGGGTATCAGTTTTACTCCCCTGGAAACATTTGCCAATATCTAGAGATAATTTTACTTGTCACAGCTGGGGGGGAGGATATTACTGACACCTGGTTGGTAGATGTCAGGCATGCTGCTAAACATCCCACAATGCACAGGATGGCCTCTCACAGCAAAGAATTATCTGGCCCAAAATGTTCATAGTGCCAAGATTGAGAAACTTGGATTTTTCCAAAAGTTGTAGTGCCTAGACAAGTCCTTGGATAAATTCCCAGCAATAAAATTTGAGTTGGTCTTCTGAAGACTGAAAACCTGGAAACACTTATCTTTTTGATGTACAACTCTTGACCATCCCATCCTGAAACAGTCCAGACTCATCTAGATTTAAAATCTGTTAAAGTAGATTATTGTACTGAAGTCCTCATTGACTTCAGCACATGCCTCGCAGCTGTGGCATCAGCACTTGTCACCTTGCCACATAATTTGATATTCTACAGATTTAAACTGATTTCAAGTCTTTGGAAGCCAATTATGGCTTTTCAGAAGTATATTTACCATGCTTTGCCTTTGAGTTTGGAATAAACTCCTTGCCTTTCTTTGAGCTACCAGGAGTCTAATCAATATTTTACTTGGATGGTGACCCTGGAGTCACATCCTTACTTTTTATTCTTTCTGATCTATTGTTTTCTTATAAGGGCTTTTTAAAAGCAGGCCATTCATACAAAGGGTATACATTTAGGTATAAAGCTCAAGAAATTTTCAGATAGTGAATATACTAGTAAAGCCACAACCCAGATCAAGAAACAAAAATTAATCAGTATGACAGAAGTCCTACCACCACCCTCTTTTCCAAAGAAAATGACTCCTATTCTGACTACTGGATTATAGTTTTCCCTATGTTTGTAATTATATAAATGGAATGATATGACATATACTATTTCATGATTGACAATTTTGCTCAATATAATATTTTTTAGTTCATCTGAGTTGTCATGCATAGCAATTTGCTTATTTTCATTGCTGTATAGTATTTCAGTGTATGAATATGCCACAGTTAATTTATATATTCAACCATCACTGATTTGAATTGTTTCTACTTTATGACTATTATAAACAGAGATGCTTTAAATATTCTTGACTATGATTGTTGATACCTATATATATTTCTTTTGGTATGTGTTCAGCTTTAATAGATACTGCCAAACGGTTTATAAAAGAGAGAGTAACAATGTACATTTCCCCCAGCAAAGCATGTGAGTTCCAGTGGCGCCATATCCTCCTGAACAGTTGATAAAGCCAGTCTTTCTCATTTTAACCATTGTAGTGTTATTGATACCTCATTATAAGTTTAATGTACATTTCCACTATGACTATTAAGGTTAACCACCATTTCATATGTTGACTGACCATTTGGACCTTTTTTAAATGAGTATTTATTCAAGTTTATTGTTCATTTGTATCAGATTATCTCTTTCTTATACCAACTTGTAGGGCTTCATTGAATATTCTGTATATGAGTCCTTTGTGGGAAGTTAAGTTGCTCACATAGCTCCTCCCAGTCTGTGGGTTGTGCTTTCATATTTTAACTGTGATTTTTGATAACAGAAGTTCCTAATTTTAATGCAGTCTAATATATCAGTCTTTCCTTTAAGTTGTGTTTTTGATCTGTAAAATCAGTGAAATTAGCTGAGTGTTTCACAAATTTCATGAATCTTGGTGTACATTTTATGATGCTTTCAGTACTGATACCCCAAAACAGGCCTTATTTTACCCAAGAAGAGTGAATGTCATAAATGTTATAGCAGTCGAGCAACATCTTTTGTTCAAATACTGCATTATTGTATACTAAATAGTATATTTCAGCTTGTTTTTGAACTAACGAAAAACATAAAAGTTTCTGTTAAAATAGTACAATACAGGGAAAGGTGTAAAATATTTAACTTATTTTTTCATTAGTATTCTAGTGTATATACATATGCAATGATTATTCACTAATGACTTCTCTAATTGTATAGTAAAAATAGCTTAATCACAGCATAGAATATACAAAATTAGTTTTATTTTAAAATGTACCATGCTCTCAAAATTTGATAATTCAGATCATTTCTTGAAGAAAATAATTTAAATTGTAGACCTGTCTAGAAAGTCAAGAAAATTATACTTTAAAAGTTAGGAAGCAATGATCTGGAACCAAATCCACAATATCTATAATGTATTGTATTTTGAAAATCGTTAAGAGATTATATTTTAAATGTTCTCATCACCAAAGAAAAGGTAGAAATATAAGTAATACATATACAGTTAGTTCAAATGAGTCATTTCACTATGCATATACATATACAAACACGTTGTACAGGCAAATATATACTATATTAGCCAATAAAAATTAAAATAATATTATTAGTACATTCCTAAAAAAATAGAATGATGAAAGGTCAGTTTTTCTTCCTTATGCATCATGTTTACGAAAACAGTGAAAGGAAAGGGAGGTTGGTATAACTTAACTTTTTGGAACACAAAGTATAAATGCTCTTATTATACTGTCAATTGGTCGATGGACTTCCATATAAATGCTTCCTGCCTCTTAGTCTTATCATCTCGGTGAAATGAGAAATTCCTTAAAAGTAGGTTCTAGGCCTCCCACCCAGCTCCAACCCCAGTAACATTCACCACAGTGCTTCTTCTTGAACAAACTCCAGAAGCATCTGGTTACATTTCAAAGGATATCCACACTTGGCCTTTAATCCTAACACTGGGATTTCACATTGTCCAGTCACGTGCACCTCTTCTGCCTTTGGTTTCCTCATCTATAAAATGGTGATGAGGCCACCTCCCTAATGAAATGATCCAGCACATATAAAACCCCAACATGATGTGCGGTTCATACTAGGTACTCAGAAGATGTAACTGTTGGCTAGGCCTGTTGGCTTCTGTCTGTAATCCAGCCCTTCGGGGAGCTGAGGCGAGACGATAGCTTAAGCCCCAAACTTTGAGACCAGCCTGCTCAACAGAGCAAGACCCCATCTTTACATCTGAATTAAAAAATAAAAAAGAAAAGAGATATTAGTGCTATTTTATAACCTCTGCTACCAACCCCCTTTCATTAAATTTGTCTTTTTTTTTAATCCTTTCAACTACTTCTTCAGATATACTTATGACACAAAGCCTAATTTGCAGAAATGAAAACAGTGACATTTAACTTAAGTGATAAAATTGAGACCTGAATTTGTGTTTCAGATGTTTACCATGATGACTCCCCCATGCAACACATTCAAAAATAGTCAGTCCTTGCATAGTGGTAGGACTTACCAGCTGAAGCATATTTCTAAAGCATTTATTTACTTAGCCTAATATACAGGCGTACATATTTATTTTTTCCCTTGACATTACTGTGTTGTTTTTTAATGCATTGTGTCAGTCAGGGCTTATTGTGTGCATATTCCAACACACTGTTTGAAATAACTATTCAAACCATTACAATGTTCTTAAGGCGTCACCAGCTGTAACATTACTAATGAATATTAATGTTCTTTTATATTTGGCTGGCACTGAAATACTAGCGGTTGTCATGTCGCATCAACAGTTTTAACTGGGATGCTCTAGAAAGTCATCTGAAATCTGAAATGCCCTCTAGATTACATTTTGTGGTCAACACACAGCCATGAAGTCAGCTGTGATCAATATAGCTAATAGCAATACCGTTGGAATAATGTAATAATAAAATAGGATTTAAAAACAACTCATTTCCCCCTTCTATTGCTTCCACTTTTATACAAGGTAGATTAAATGGCTTCTAATTTGCTCAGTTTTGGTAGAGATCTGTAAGAACAAATGTCAGTGCTTTTCAGCCACATTGAATGAACAGAACAGAATTGGATGGGAATGAAGAGAGCTCAAATAATAGCAGTATGGGAGTACTGAGACAGTTTTCTGTCATTTGAGGAAGATCTATTATAAGAAGAATTCATGTCTGTTGGCCACATCCACAAGAGTGATCAGATTATTTGGATGTGGCAAAAGATTTAAGACTTTAAAAAAAAACATTCTCACAAGATAAAAGTGACTGCTTTAAAAAATATTTCAAGGCAATCTGCTAATTTTATATCTTTACACCATTAAAATTAATAGAGTGCTGCACATATTCCTTGGTAACTTGTCATTAATGTGTGGCATAGCCACACCCTTGCCCAGCATTCTTTCCAGATTAAGTAACTGTAATTATTTTTAAAAATATTATCATGAAAGTCCCTAATTACTAAGGCAGGCTATGTGCATATCCTTTCACATAGAAAGTAAAACCTAATGATAAATAGGTATATTGTGTGGCAATTATGCTTCTTGTGATACATTTATACTAAGAATATCAGTACCTAACTTTCTTGAGCATTAACACTTTGCTGGGTCCTGTTTAAATGCTTTACATGTACTATCTCATTTGATCCTTGTTCTAGCTCTGTGGCGTATCTACCATATCATCTGCATTTTACAGATGCGGTAACATAAGGTCACACAGCAAATGACAAAGCTAGGACTTGAATCTGGGTTATCAGACCTCACAGCCCATACAGTAAATCATTAAATTGCTGTCACTCAATAGTATATTCACCATTCCTTGCTTTAGACATGGCGTTATTTAAGTTTGAAAAAAATACTATTTTTAACTGTTTACCTTTGTATTTTCTAAAACAGAAAGAAGAGTTCATTATTAGAAAAGCAGAATACACTGTAAGCTATAGACATGGAAACTCTCAAAAGCATGTAATGGTCAGGGAGAACGTCTTCGATAGTGTAACTGAAAGGGCTCTACCCTTCCTCTTCCAAGGTGTTCCATCTGACATCAGTCTGGCTATTCCAGTCACATTCACCGTGTGGGGAGTGCTGAGGTGGGAAATGGATTTGTACTGAGTCAGCTCTTTTCTCTCAACCAGGTCACTCATGACCTGCGGAAGGATAACCTCCTTAATAAACCTAGTGTAAAAGTGCAGTCAATGTCCTAGGGAGTGATACTTACAAAATCTTTTTTGTTGTTTTTGTTTTTTTGAGACAGAGTCTCGCTCTGTCACCCAGGCTGGAGTGCAGAGGCACCATCTCGACTCACCGCAACCTCTGCCTCCCGGGTTCAAGCGATTCTCCTGCCTCAGCCTCCTGAGTAGCTGAGATTACAGGTGCGTGCCACCACGCCCAGCTAATTTTTGTATTTTTAGTAGAGATGGGATTTCACCATGTTGACAAGGATGGTCTCCAGCTCCTGACCTTGTGATCCACCCACCTCGTTCTCTCAAAGTGCTGGAATTGCAGGGATGAGGCACCGTGCCTGGCTGATACTTACAAAATCTTTAACTGTAACCAAGAACTTCCATTTCTGAAACACTGTACTCAGGATAGAAAGCAAGCCAACCAAAAATGAAAGAATTTTACAGCAAGCTAAGACTGTTGAGTTACACATACAAGCAAGAATTACAAGCAAGTATACAAGCACAAATTCCCATACGTGTGTTTTCTTCAGATAGCTCATTTAGTCAACGCTTTGTGAATAGAAAAAGACCTGAAAAATCTTTTTCACCCTATTCTGAATTCTTTCCATATGCTTGGTGTGTCAAGAGGTCTGTGCCAGTTAATCAGACTCTTTGCACCTTTAAAATCCAGGGAGCAAAATAAGAATGGAATAACTAAGGTAATTTCCGTGTTTTGTGTTATGAGGCCCTGAAATAATTAGAGGTACCTCTTTCTTATCCTAACAGGGCTCCACTTTATAAGAAAGCAGTCATTATCCCAAGAATTAAGCTTTGCTAAAGAAAGCATCTGTAATCTTTCTGTCTTTCTTTTGTTCTTTCTTTTGGTAAACAAACAACAGTGGATGAACTCAGTAATATTTTCGGTAAACATGGACCGTGAAATCAATTCTAAATTCTGAATTATTTGTTTAAAATTCTCAAGTATTTTTAAATGACTGATTTTCTATTGTTTACTATTTTACCATCAACACTGTAAAGAAAAATAGAGCTCTTTCTAGTGCTCCACAAACATTTCAAACTTTCTATTTTCACCCAGATGTAAAAGAGAAGAGGTTAAAGAATCAGGGGACTGACTGAGGTCTCAGCTGATAAGCCAGGTGCATATGCATTGTTTTCACAACAGTTACATGTAGGCAAAGGTCCAGAATTGGATGATTCAAAGGCTGGCGAAGGATTCAGACCTGGCTTAGGCCAATGTTCTGGTATAGACTAGATCAATGCAATTTGAAGAGGTTAAGGTCCTACAGCTCCCTAGCAATAAGACAAGGATGACAGTGCAGCTCTCCTGAGGACATTCCACAAACAAACTAGCATTTTATACAAAACACGCAAAGAATGCTCTTCAATGGAGTTTTTCTTTGAAGCATTGTCACCTAGGATTTCCTTGAACTCTTACAGATGTGTGGGCTACAGGTGAGGTATTTTGTCTTCAATTAATAAGAAAATGTTTCCTTCATTTTCTTTATTTTACATATAAAAGGAAAGAACTGAAAGAAGAAAAAAAGGAGGGTTCTATGGGAACAAACATTGGGGAGAGATGGTGGTGGCAGAGTGAGGATGGAGTAAGAGCACTCAAGAAAAGTACTGAGCACATTACAGGGCTTGGTACACTCGAGATGCCTGATAATACACACTTGCCCTCCTTTTTTAAAGAAGGATATAGTATGACCTACATGAAGATTTGTTGGAAGTTAGGGACTTCAGAAATCAAGATTAAAATTTAAAAATGAAGTGAAATGTGGCCTTTCTTGCCCTAAAAATCCATTTCTGTCTCAGACGACTATTTCTAGTTATTGGATTTAAAATGCACTAATCTTTGAAAAACAGGAATATATATATATATATATATAGCCTTACAGCTGATTTATGAGCCAAGCATTAGGGTCTGATAATCAGCAAACCTGGCATTGTAATTTAGTTTGTTCACTCAAGAAGAAAAAGAACTTAGATTCATAATTCAACATTGACCTCTAGTCTTGTCTAATCATTTCAAAATGCATGATATTCCATCTGCTAGTAATAACCCAAAAAGACATTTTATAGATCATATGCATGATTTCATTTGATGATCAGAATAACTGTGGGATTTGGATAGCATCATTATTCCCATTTTACAGACTAAGGAATTGCAGCTCAGAGTGCTTACATGATTCACCCAAGATCACACCACCGTGAAATTAATGAAGCTTAAATTGATTTTAGTTCTTCTAACTCCAAATCCTGTATATTTTCTGAACCCTCGGGAACTAGTACAAAAGAATGTAGGTAAATAAACATAGACTCATTACTTGCATCAGCAAACAACTCGATACATTTCATAGTGACAGAAAAAATGTTATTTTCATATATAACCTACCTGTGTTCAAATTGCCATTTGTGCTCTTCACAAGTGCTGGCACTTGACAAAACTGAGCACAAGAACCTATGCTCCAATGCCTCCAAAGACACTTGGGTGCCACTAGGGATAGGATTATTGGGATTGCCCCAGGAAACTTCTACACCTCTCTGGCATGCATTTAAATTAACAGAGATCCAGATTGGAATATGGCTGCCCACTTCTATTCTAACAAATTTTGAATGACCTCAGGTCTGGGTAGAGATTCATTCATTCCCAGTATGGAATCAGCCTTTAAATACTCCATAGCCTAGTAGAAAAGTCAAGTTTGTAAGTATTTTTTTGTGTGGTTTTTAATTTGTTTTTATTTACTAAACATTGAAAACCTCATAATATCTAACTCTTTTTATGAAAGTATTCACCACATCACATGCTACATGAAATCACAAAGAATTAATGGACCTACAAAGCCTACCTATGAACACCTTCTTATTCAGGATGAGCACTTTTGCTGTAGAGTAAAAGAACATCTGTGCCCATATTTAGTCAAGATGTAACTTTGTATAGATGCTTGAGAAGAGCCTAAACCACAAAAAAGAAACTAAAGTTGGGTGAATTTGCTAACACACAAAGAGTACTCTGTTCTGCCCTCTTGGATAAAGAAAGGGAGTTTTGCCAAAGTGGTAATAACTCATCAGTTCAAAAGGAATGTCAAGCCCTTCTGTAAAATAACAAATACTACGTAAGCTATCCTGAAAATTTCTCTAAATTGGGAAATGGACAACAAGCCAGCACAAACATGGCTGGTACAGTAGAAGTAAACAAAGCAGAGATTCTTGGAGAATGGAGAGAGCTTGGATGTCAGCATAGCACTCCCATTAGACAAGACACATGCCAGCTACAGTGGAAGATGTTCTAAAGGAATCCATCCTGTAGGTTGTATAACCTACCCAAGATGAGAAGTATCCAACAGATACAGCAGAAACCTCCTGCTACCTGAAATTCTAAATTATGACCTAGAATCAGTCCAAGAACTTTAACTGCAAAGTCAGATTCAGAGATCTCAAAAATATAATTTATCTGGTGGTTTTTTTCACCAAACAAAACAATCAGTCTATTTTAAAGATGGGAAATAATTCCAGTCTAGTGGGCCTCCAGTACTGCTATAATCCTTTGGTTATAAATGACAAAAATTTAAGCATACTTGAATGAGGTTTCATATTAAACAAAAACAAAAGGGATTTGTTGGAAGGATTCACAATCACAGAAAAACTGAACAATATGGCCACATAAAGACAGGAACCAGGGAAGTTTTGGGCATAAATATCATATTAGGTTGGTACAATTACTTTTGAACCAACCTGATATGATACACAGCGCTCAGAACTTTCCTGGGTCCTCCCTTTTTTGCAATTAAAATAATGGCAAAAACCACAGTTACTTTTGCATCAACCTAATAAATCAATGGACAGTCACTTTAAAGGAAAACACAGCTCCCATTGTTTTCACCCTTGTGTGTCACTGTTTAAGATTCGAATTGAGGAGTAAGGGAATCCACGTGGTCAAGCTTGAGTCCTGTGCCTATACTATGGGGATGGCAACACCTTAAATGATAGCTCCACCAGGATCACATGGAATGAGTGATGTAAAGGGAGAAATCCTGAATCAAAACAGAAAAAGGGATTGTGGTAGGCAGAATGACAGAATAAATGCAGAGATTTCCTCCAGGGAGATAGAGTGGGGATCACTTAAAAGATAATCAGACCCTGTATAATACTATCCGCCCCAATATAAGGTTTATGTAATATGTGAAAAGTTCTAAGCAATCCTGGAATGTTAGGAGAAACTGGGACTAGAATCTAATGTCTGATAACTGAACCTACGTTTGTTTTTTTTTTTTATTTTTTTTTATTTTTTGAAAGAAAGAAAAAGAGAGGAAAGAAAGTGAGAGTGAAAGAAAGAAAAAAAAAGACTGTACGAGAGAAAGAAAGAGGAAGGAAAAGAGGGAAAGAGAACAGGATTCTTGTTCTACTGCCCAGGCTAGAATACAGTCTAAAAATGGGTATTAAAAACCTCTATTATGCCAATAATTGTGTTTAACAATGGAGACAGGAAGGAATAAGAGATGAAAATAACAAACAAGCAGCCAACCAATATTTTATTTAAACCTGTGAAATGCTATGCAATTG
>CAUYLG010004769.1:0-35763 GCA_963573385.1 Cacajao melanocephalus
GAAAGAAGCACTACAAATAGAAAGGAACAACCAGTATCGGCCATTCCAAAAACATACCAAAAAGTAAAGAGCATCACCATAATGAAGACTCTACATCAACTAATGGGCAAAACAGCCAGCTAGCATTAAATGGCAGTATCAGACTCACATATATCAATATTAATACTAAATTTCAATGGACTAAATGCCCCAATCAAAAGACACAGATAGGCAAATTGGATAAAAAGCTAAAATCCATCAGTATGCTGTATCTAGACCCATCTCACATGCAAGGACACACACACAAAGACTCAAAACAGAGAGATGGAGGAAGACATACCAACCAAATGGAGAGAGAAAAGAACAAACAAACAAACAAACAGAAGCTGCAATTTTCATCTCTGATAAAACAGACCTTAAAGCAACAAAGACCATAAGAGACAAAGAGAGACATTACATGGTGGTGAAAGGATCAATGCAACAAGAAGAGCTAACGATCCTAAATATATACGCACCCAATACAGGAACACCCAGATACATAAGGCATGTTCTTAAGGACTTACAAAGAGACTTAGACTCGCACACAATAATAGTGGGAGACTTTAACATGATACTGTCAACATTAGACAGATCAACGAGATAGAAAATTAACAAGGATATCCAGGACTTGAACTCAGACCTGGAACAAGTAAACGTAACAAATATTTACAGAACTCTCCACCCCAAATCCACAAAACATACATTTTTCTTAGTATCACATTACACCTATTTTAAAAGTGACCACATAATTGGAAGTAAATCACTCCTTAGCAATTGCATAGCATTTTACAGGTTTAAGTAAAACACCGGTTGGCTGCTTGTTTATTTTCATCCCTTATTCCTTCCTGTTTCCATTGTTAAGCACAATTATTGGCATAAAAGAGGTTTTTAATACTCATTTTTAGACTGCATTCTAGCCTGGGCAATAGAACAAAAATCCCGTTCTCTCTCCCTCTTTCTCTTCCTCTTTCTTTCTCTCTGACATTGTTTTTTTCTTTCTTTCACTCTCACTTTCTTTCTTCTCTTTTTCTTTCTTTCAAAAATAAAAAAAAAAATAAAAAGATAAAATACTAAGTGTTGCAAAGATAGATAGCAAATAGATGTTTACACGTTGGTTAGCATAAAATGGCACAATGCCTTTGGAAAATAATTTAACAGTTAATTTATGAAGTTAAACACCCTCTTAACCTGTGACCCAGCAATCCTAATCCTTATAAATAAAAATATATATTCACAAAAAGATTTGTACACAAATATTCGTAGTTGCATTATTCATAATAGCTCGAAATTAGGAACAACTGAAATATTTATCAATAGGTGAATAGGTAAAACATTTGTGATATATTCCTATAATAGAATACTGTTCAGCAATGAAAAGAAGTAAACTACACAAGAATCCAGGCACAAAAGTGCTATTGATGCACATAGTATACTTTAAGAAGGATTGACAGGAAAGTGTGCTGGTTATATGAGTATACATTGTCAAAATTCAATGGACTGTACACTTAAAATGTTTGGAATTTTATTTTATGTGTATTATAAATGAATAAAATTGATTTAAAAAGAAAAAATCTCTAGGGAAAGTTCTGAATTTTATAACATTATCATATGCCCATTTATCTCTTTAATTTTTATTTTAGGGGAGAGTCATATTATCAATGCTGGAAACTAATTCCTAGTTCTGATATTTCTGCCTCTATTAATGAGAAATGGTGTCAAATTAACATGGAAACATTTTTTCTTAAATGCTTTTTTGTACTACATGTCAAAGCAGTGATATTTATTGTGCCATAATTGAGGTTTCAATTGTACCACATACAGAAAAAACAGTTTCTACTTATGTCATCAATTCTAATAACAATTTAAAAGTTTGTTGATACACACAGACATTGTGATTTATTCTTAAATTAGTCTAATTTTCTAAGAGGTATACCTCTAGGTTTGTATAATTTAGTGAAAAAAACAGTCTCTGAGGAAATGTTTCATGAATTTTTCCAAAGCAAAATTGAACAATCGAGAAAGAGTAAATTGTATGAACAGTAACAATTTTTGTGAGTCCCTGTACTAGTCTGTTCTCACACTGCTATAAAGATACTACCCAAGACTGGGTAGTTTATAAAGGAAAGAAGTTTAATTGAGTCACAGTTCCACATGGTTGGGGAGGCCTCAGGAAACTTACAATCAGGGCGGAAGGTGAAGGGGAAGCAGGCATCTTCTTCCAAGGTAGCAGGAGACAGAAAGAACGCAGGGGAAACTGCCAGACACTTAACAAACAAATAGGTCTTGTGGGAACTCACTCACTAACTTGAGAACAGTAAGGGGGAAATCTGCCCACATGATCCAATCGCCTTCCACCAGGTACCTCCTGTGACATGGGGGGATTAAAATTCAAGATGAGATTTGGGTGGGGACACAGAGACAAAGCATATCAGTCCCCCAAGGGGGAAATACGTGATCAGAAAATACTCTCTAACTATAGAAGGAATAAAAAGTGACCAAAGAAAAATTCTTGTTATTCTAACAGACACCTATGTTTTTCAAATGTTTTTCTTTAAGCATTTATACTTAGCAGTAAAAAATATATTTTATCCTGACACACACATACTTGTATATAAATACATATCCAATTTATACATATGTACGTATGAGTAACAGAAGCAAGTTTCATGAATCAAGCTTTTCCCTTTGCACAATGCATGATATGGTTTAGTTGTACCCCCATACAAATCTCATTTTGAATTCCCAAGTTTTGAGAGTGACCCAGGGGAGATAATTAAATCACAGTGTCAAGTCTTTCTTGTGCTGCTCTTGTAATAGTGAATAAGTCTCATGAGATCTGATGGCTTTAAATATGGGAGTTTCCCTGCACAAACTCTCTCTTTGCCTGCTGCCATCCATGCAAGATTTGACTTGCTCCTCCTTGCCTTCTGCCGTGATTGTGAGGCTTCCTCAGTCTTATGGAACTGTAAGTCCATGAAACCTCTTTCTTTTGTAAATTGCCCAGTCTGGGTTATGTCTTTATTAGCAGTGTGAAAACAGACTAATACAATGCACTCTTGTATTTTCTATTTCATTAAAGTAAAAATGCTGATTGGAGTAAAGTTTGATGAACACTGGTCTATGAAGGATTATTTGTAATTTCTTCAGAAAGTGAACCAGTGGAAATAGCAGAAAGAGAAGGAAGACCTTTTAGAAGTTAGTTAATAAATCATTGGGCCCCGGAATTGATGGTCAGGGTATGTTTCAAACATCATTAGAAGAATGATTGACAACCATTTCTTTATGATGACTTTTAATTATAGACTTATCCACCAATGGTAGATGGACCAAATGACCTTTTGATTTAATTTGCAGTTCCAAAAACATTTCAAAACTTTTCTTTATTTAGTAATTAATGATAAATGGATAATTCTGCTTTTTAGTTATTTCCCAGAGATTACATTCATAGTTGATTTTGTTTTTGTTTCAGGACCTCATCTGTGCTTAAATTTATTCATTTTATCTTGATAATATGCTTTATAAAACTATCATGCAACTATTTACTTCTCAAAAACATTTTAAAACACTCTTAGAAATTCTATTAAAGCAAAAGGTACATGTATTGGTTATTATGTCAAAGTTAAAAGGTAAAAAGAACATAGGCTTTGTATCTGAATGATTATATCAATTTTGTTTAACAAATAATGCATTAGAAAGCAAAATCTAATTTTTATCTAAATTATTGATGTTTAATTATATCTTGACCATGTCCTGCCTATGTATATCTTTACTTTTTTATGTTATGATACTTTTAGTGCACTTAGTATCCTTGCCTATAAATTGATTATTAACTTCTTGGGAATCATTAACAACCAGTTTCATATTCTAAATTGTCCTTTTGCCAAAACATTGCTTAATGAGGTACTTATGACTTTTCCTAGTAACAAATAACTGTATTTTGATAAAACAGATTTTCAGAAAATAAATAACCCTGACTCACTACCTATTTGGACATAAATTTGTTATTAGAAAGTAATACTCTTTTCGGTTCAATGCTAATAGTTGTTTAAATAATTTCATGAATCAGAGCATTGTAGAAAATTTGATCCATTTTGCTTGGCCATAAAATTGATGGGGATTAAATACAAGGGCATTCAAAACAAGTGAGGGTTCCTCTCATAAAACTAAAATGACAACTCAAAGAATAGCTCAGACTTCCTCATTAATCATGCAGTGAGATAGTGATAATCATTGTGTCCTATGACTGTTTTAGAGGTGAAACTGGGGCAGTCAAAGTCAGGTGGCAAAAAACTCACTATGACAAGAACAGCAAGAAGGAAGTTTATCCCCATTATCCAGTAACCTCCCACTGGGCCTCTCCTCCACCATTGGGGATTACAGTTCAATATAAGATTCATGTGGGGACATAGAGTCAAACAATATCAATCTGCATGTGATGTTTATAGAAGAATTATTTATAATTACCAAAACTTGGAAGCAACCAAGATGTCCTTTAGTAGATAGATGGATAAATAAACTGTAGTACATCCAGTCAAGGGAACATTAGTACTAAAAAGAAATGAGCTATCAAATCATAAAAAGACATGGAAGAAACTTACATGCATATTACTAAGTGTAAGAAGCCAATCTGAAAGGCTACACAGTGTGTGATTCCAACTATATGAAATTTCAGAAAAGGCAGAACTATAGAGTCAGTAAAAAAAAATCAGTGGTTGCTGGGAGTTACTGGGGAGAGAGGGATGAATAAGCGGCAGAGCACAGAAGATTTGTAAGATAGCAAAACATTCTGTATGAAAATACAGTGGTGGATACGTGTCATTATACATTTGCCAAAACTGATAGAATGTACAGCACCAAGAATGAGACTTAATGTGAACTATGGTCTCTGGGTAATAATGATGTGTCAATGTAGGTTTATGGACTGTAGCAAATGTACCACTCTGATGTGAGTTGTTGATGGTGGGTGAGGCAATGCATGTATTGGGGCAGAGAATATGTGGGAAATCTCTGTACATTCTGCTTTATTTTACTGTGAACTTAACATTACTTTAAAAATAAAGTCTGCTAAAAAAACACAAAGAAACCACAAAGAGTTATTTTTAGCAATTAAAAAAATTGATTTGAAGATCTAGAGTTGAATGCTGGCCTGACTGGGAAGTATTGAGGTTGGGAACCCTCCTGAATAGTCTTCATTCTTTGTATGTTGAAAGGGTTATTGATGTGTGTCAATAAATGGAGGTGCATAGTTCTGTAACTAACAAAGAATGGGTATGGGTTTGACTGATCTAATGTCCATAGACAGATTTTCTTCAAATAACTCATATATGGAATGATTTAGTCTCTTTCTCTCCATGTGACCTCTATTGATTTATAACATACACAGAGTCCTGCACTGGCCTGCCCATAGACTAGTGAAGTTTGTCCCTATCTTGGGACAGCTTGAACACAATCAGATAGACTGTTATGAGTCAAGGAAGATTACCCTACACTTATTCCAGGAGCAGACTACTCCTCCTTTGTTAAACAGATACATATTAAATACATATTTAATAAATATACACTAAATCCATATGTATTTAGCTGGTTCTAGCCTTTAAGGAGAGAATTAGAAAAAGTTTTTGAGGTGCTTCCAGGGACCAGGGCCAATATGAAACTGTTGCTGTGCCTGGGACATCTTTCCTGGGTTGGCCTGATAGGTTTTGTCTGTCTGCTACCAATAGTAGTCTTAGAACTACAGGGTGTATATATATGCATCCCCTTCTTCAGATACTTAAAAATAAGAAAAGCAGATACAAGAAACAAGCCAACAAATCAATGTTAAGGGTGAGTTAAAAGTTGTTGTTTAATTGACTTTGTTGTAAGAAAAAAAAGCTCCTTAGCATATTAGTAATGGTAAATCAATAAGGTTATCTTGGAATAACAGTGACATGTGTTTGCATATACATACAAATATTAATACTCTCTCATAGAGGAACAGGATATTAATTTATGGAAATATGATGTTAATTCTGGTTTAAAATGAATAAAATGTTATTCTATTAGAAGCAAGTTTATGTAGCAGAGTTGAAATTTACATACCATGTACATGGTCAATGAAAGTTATCCCTATTTTCTAAAGACCCCAAACTTTAATGATGGGGGAGAGGAATGAACTTAATCTTGACAAATGAAGGTAGATTTGAATTTAATATGGTCTATTGTCTATTAAGGATTCACCCAGAGTATTTTATGTAATAGTCAATTCAAAGTACACATTTCGTATTCTTCTCTCTCGCCAGGTACCTTTCCCCAGGAAGGGTTGCTCAGTGAGAAACTGATGTGACCTTGCTGTGAAGGGCTAGGAGTGGGAGACTGGCATATGAGCTGTTTTTAGTGTCTTCCCTATTTTTGTGACATGCTTAATCTGTGCTGGCCCTTGGGTGTTGTGAACAGGCGTCCTCTTTGGTGCGACTTGCTATTTTTGAAGTCATTTGGATAGATGCTGCTGAAATCCATCAAGGCTGCCATTTACTTTGGTCATGATGTTTCTGTATTCTGAATTCTGATGCCTTCTTCTGACTTCTGGTCTCAGATGGTCCACTGTTATCTCTGTATCTCCTAGTCCTCTACACAGGAACTCCTGGGCCTCCTGCATGGCATTTTCATGCCATGTGGGCTCAAGGGAACATTTTAGGCTTATTTACTGTATTAGTCAAGGTTTCTTTAGAAAAACAGAATCAATAGGATGTAAGTATATATATAAAATATTATTTTTAAGGAATTGGCTCACATGACACAGGGATTGGCAAGTCTAAAGTCTGTAAAGGAAGACAGCCATCTGGAGACCCAAGGAAAAGCTGATGTTGTAGGTCCCACGTCCAAAGGCAGTCTGAAAGCAGAATTCCTTTCTTTTTAGGGGGCCCAGTCTTTTCTCTTAAGGCCTTCAACTAATTGGACAAGGCCCATCTATATTACTGTCGGTAATCTGCTTTACTTAGTTTGCTGATTTAAATGTTAATCATGCCTGCAAAATAACTTCACAGCAATATTTACACTGGTGTTTGACCAAACAACTACCATAGCTTAGCCAAGTTGACACCTAACAACCATCATATCTAGAGTAGTATATATCCAACAGATTTTGCTACCCTGCTGCTGCCTTGCTGTGCTGGACAGGATGGGTGAGTATAACAGAAGTTGAATGCTGTCATATTCTCTCTGAAACTTCTCTAGGGCAAAATTAAAATTGTTATACTTGTATACTCGTTCCTTTTGGATAAGACCTTAGGAATCAGAGAAAATAGATTCTTCTTCTAGAACCTGAATAACCCTTACATTATCTTGTCCTCTATGAATCCTTCTTATTCGTACTATTTTAGTTTCTTATTTTCTCTTTATGGTAGAAACTTCCTTTACTATGCATACATATGTTAGACAGGGTTTTACCCTGTCACCCAGGCTATAGTGCAGTGGTGCAATCACAGCTCAATGCAGCCCCTCCAGGCTCAGATGATCTTTCTGCCTCAGTCTCCTGAGCTAGGAGTACAAGTGTGGGCCACCACTCCCAAATACTTTTTCATTTTTATTTTATATTATTGTAGAGAGGAGGTTTTGTTATGTTTCCCAGGATGGTCTCAAACTCCTGGACTGAAATGATCCACCCACCTCAGCCTCCCAATGTGCTAAAATTATAGGTGTGAGCCAAAGTGCCCAGCCTACACTAGGTTTTTCATTATTTCTCCACCATAACTCTTTAATTTGATTCAGCCAGGCATGGCTCTTAATATATAAAGGAATAGTTTTGAAATATAGAAAACTCCTTTCTTTCTTAACAAAGGCTAAGAGAAAATTGGGCTTTACCTTTTTACTTTGTGAGTCAAAAGCTGAATATATTGACTCTGTATTTATGCTATAAAAATTCCAATTCATCTTTGAACAGTGGATTAAAAGAAAGATAACACACAGTGAAGTAAGAAGAAAACCACCACCACAACAGCAATGTCAACACTCTAATCTCTTTAAAAATACATTTTCTCTGTTACACAGTAATTACACACTAGGTTCTGTAAGATTCAGGAAAGTTTTATAGAATAATTGAGAAAATATTGCAAGAGGATAAATACCAATATAAAGAAGTATAAACTCAGGCACAAATAATATAAACAGTAGTTCAGAGGAGAAAGCAATTTAAAAAACACATTATTTTTTACCCTCTTCCAAAAAGCTGAAACCAGGAGTAATTTTTCACTTTAGTCCTTCAACGGAACGGAGACTTAAAAGCATCTCCTGGGTTCTCAGCTCTATTCAATTTCCTGTGGCTTCTTTTTCACCATGTACAGGTCTGTCCTGACTTTAGGCTTCCCGGTGCTGATATTTTTATACAGTGAGTCCTAAACAGATACTTGACAGCCTTTGGAAGTCTGAGAATGTGATAATGCATATACATTCTGAATCAGAATGATAATTCTTTTAGAGTTCATTATTTAACCATACAATAAAACCATAGGGTCTTTCACATTTACTTTCTTTCTCTAATAATGCAAAGGAGAAAGCAACTAGAATAATAAAAAAATCTCGCAAAAATTTCATATTGCTTTTTAATTCTAATTTTATGGTACATACAATAAGATATCGATCTAATATCTATTTAATCAACATTCTTGGAAACAATTTATTAATTTATAATCTTTAATGAAATTTTTACAATCAGGGTATAATTTCTCCCTCTGTAAATAAATATTTATTATTAACATATAAATATAGATGTATATATCTATATATTTATTGATACATAGTTACATATTTAAATATAGTTATTATTTATATGTAAATATATGCTTATTTATTTGTAGGAGGGAGAGATTATACCCTAATTATAAAATATGTATAGAGATATAAAATCTAGATTTCTTCTTCAGCCAAGTAAACCTGAAGATTTTCTTCTTCTTCTTTGTATCTCCCATAGTTTTGAGCACAGTTTGGCATGCAGGAAGATGCTCAATGAATCCTTTTTGGAATTAATCATGTAGAAAAAAAGTATGTTACTTGGTATCGTGAGAAAATATTCTACATCTTTCTTTTTTCTTCAACACTGAATTCTCTCAACATTGTTTATCTTATCCAGATTGACTAGCTGGTAAGGAATATGGATGTGAGGAAAAGTGTGAAATCTGCAGTTTATAGCAATTTGTGTGATTTAGAAATTTAAATAGTTAGGTGGCAAAGTCCCCTTTCATGTTTAAAAGCTATGGATGTAGAACTTGTCATGCAATCAACAAATTATAAAAATGGAGCATACAGAAGTAAAATTTAGTGCCAACTCAATTTATGAAACTAACCTAACATTTATCAAATTTTAAGCAGCATTGGCCTACTGAGATATACATTAACTAAAAATAGTCTTTTAAAAAACTGTTCTAGTGGTTTTTGAACAGCGAGGCTAAGCATCTGTGGGACAGTGGGTAGGTAAGATGACCTTGAGGAAAGTGAGACAGAGATACAGTTTTCTTTCATAAGTAGGTAGAAGTGCCCTTTTCTGTTGTCTTCTGTTCTGTCCAGTGACTTGATGGTTGGTTAGCTCTACAGCTTTTCCAGATGATCTTGTAGGAGGTTAGAAGTAGCTCTCTTTCAGAAAGGCCAGTGATATCCCCTAAATGAGTCTATTAAAGTGCTATAATTCCATATATTCAGCAGCACCAGAGTGTATTTAGATTCTTTCTTCCTACAGAAGAGAGTAGTTATTACAACAGGAGTGATAGAGCTGCAGTGCTAATACAGCCAACAACATAATAGCAGAGATTAGTTTGTTGGTTCTCTAATAATTTTTCAGCCTGAACACTGCCCAGCTTCTCTTTATCTCCCGCTGATGTTGTTCTTGCCCTGAAGCCCACCCTTCATTACACTGCTCTTTCTTTTTCTCACTGAGGCATCCCATTACTGCTTGTTCTCATCAGTAAGATTCCTCTGAAAAATTACAAGGAAAGATAGCCAGTGACATTTATGGCTTGTTGGCACGCATTTTTATCCACTTTATGAGTCATGTCAAGAAATATTGTGTATGAGGGTCATCCTGAGTGACTGCTCAGACACGGTATCGTTTCTGAAAACAACAACAACAACAACAACAACAATAACAACAACTCCTTGTCCTCCTCCTCCTCTTGTTTAGCTAATCCCCGTAGAGACAGAAAAGAATATTTTGGGCAAACACACCTCCACTTGGCTGATTTCTTGACAACCTAACACCCTTTCAATTTCCAGAAAATCCTCTTTTGTGAGAAAGTAGGGTGATCAAAAATGTCGCTCAGGAAATGCAATTAATGATTTCTCTGCCTCAGCAGCTTTAAGATTACCCACTAGCCTGAACTTGTTTCCTCAGCATATTTTACAAGCTTTTCGGCTATTCTTGACCAATCCATGATTTTATAGTGTTGAAATCTATACGAGAGGTTAGTCCTAAATAGGTTTACTTAAGACAATCTTATTTTGCTTCTGATACTTTCTCGAAGTTATCTCTTTATGGATACACATCCGTCACATTTTTTACTGCAATGCTTCCTATGAAATTACAGCCCTCAGCACATAGCTTCAGGTGGGTTCTGATCAGTGTACTAAAATTGTAAGAGAGATACTGAAAAAAAAATGCATAGAGTTCACAGTCTCCCTTTCATATAAACATAATAGGATGAAATTACCTGCAGGGTCATTTTTATTCTGTATTCTCCTACTGTGTCAAATTCAGCTCTACTGGACATGGAAAGCTAAAGGTGTGAAGTGGTGGCCATTTTTCTAAGACCGATTTCTCTGAGCATCTCAGCAGTAGTCTCCAAGGTATATAGCAATCCTTTTCTGTTGAAAGGTCATTTCTTTTCCTTTTTTCATCTAATATCCTTACTGGTCATTTATTAGTTTGACAGTTCCAGAAGGTAGGGATGAAAGGTTCATGTGCTTTTATAAAGTAAATAATACCTATTACCTTATATACATGTGTGCATCTGTATATACTGATATACATATACATGGAATACACTTGTATACATTAAAAGCTTAAAAGTATTTTTACTTATCTCCATTCATATAATTCTTACAACAAATGGGGTGCTTATTATTTAAATTTTATAAAGGCTAAAACTGAGGATCAAGAAGGTTAAGCAAGTTACCCACTACTATAAAGCCAGGTGTTTTGGTACCTTACCTAGTACTTTTTTTTCCCCCACAAAATCACTTTAATTCTCAGCATTGGGATAACCTACTTATTTTAAAATAGAAGCTGTAGATGATAATTATGGAAATTCATAAATGTACTTGGAATGTAACTTAGTTTCAGCCATGAATGTGTGTGAAATAATTTGTTTGTCAAGTCTTCTTCAGAAAATTGAGATTAGAGGAGATGGAAAAAAACAGTAGCTAAGTTTTTATGTAAGACAACAGGTCCAGGAGTTCTTAGGTCAAGGGAGACTTGGGACAGAAAATCACATAGGGAGAATGTCGAATTTGAGAGTTGGTCTGGGAGGAACAAAGAAGGATGCTACAAAGCAGAAGATGCTCTAGGAGAAGAATGAAAATGTTGAAGACAGATTTTTTTTTCCCATACCTTATCCTGCTAAGAGACATTCCTTTGCTATATTTATTGGGTATTTTTTTTTTCCAAAGTAGCACTGATACCTATAACTTACAATGCTACTTATTATATAACCGTAATCTAAAACAATCAAATGATATGTTTAAGCATCATATTTTTAAAAATTCTCATTAAGATTAACTTTTGTTCAAAGTCTGAAAGTTTCTAAAATAGAAATTTATTTAACTGGTCAGCCACAATTTATAAAATATATTAAAAACTCCATATTGATATTATAAATATAGATTGTTATAGTAAACTTTTCTCTCCATTCTCCCCTACAGATAGTGTAAAATTTGGTGCTTTCAGCTGTTTAAGATACTATTCAGAGTAGAAAATATATTTAGGGCCACTCCTCTGCTGTGGGCATAGTCATGTTTTTTAAAAAGACTTTCCAACGTCAGTTAATGTGATTTTGGTTTAAGTTCTAAGGGTCAGAGAATTACAAAAAAAAATCTAATAATTATAGATCAGTTTTCAGGGTTTCTTGTTTCCTTTTTATGGAGACATGACAACTCCTTTAAGTGAGAAATATGCCTTCATCTGAACAAGAAGAAAATAGAAATACTCATATTTACCTTTCCAATATTAGAAGAGTACAAAAATTATTAGACTAGAAAAATACAGGTAACGCATTTGAAATAAAATAACGTGAAATTATCTCTTAAACAGGAAGACAAATATCCTTGGGTAAGCAGAAATGTGCAAGTTATTTTAAAGGGTTTTTGAAATGCATTTTCCAAGGCTGACATAGTGCCGCTGTAATTAGAAACAGGTGCATATAAATTAGAAAAGAGAGAAGACTCATTTTTACCAATGAAGCTTTTAAAGTAAAAACTTTACTTAATGAAATGCATAATTAGCCATTAGTGCCCAAAAGACAGAAATCTTGTTTTACTTGGGTTAGATTTTGGTTTAAGGTGAAGCTTAATTTATTAGTGCTGAAAGTGTTTCTGCTTCTACGTATTTACAAAAACAAGCAAAACAACTGACATAATTTTATAATGCTGATTTTGATATGCCTTGAAAAAGGTAATGATTTCTTGATTTGACTGTAGTAGAGGGAAATATTGAGAATATTACACCGGGGATAGGTTGGACCCCACTTACAGGATTCTTATAAGCAAAGAGGATATCTCTTCTTCATCCTAGAGCAAAATAGGGCTATTCTTATGGGTTCAAATCTTTTTGGGTAGTTTAGACATCAATCATCACAATAATTATTAACTTGGATTTCATATTGAATTCCTGGGGAGTTAAAAAAATTTCCATGCTCAGACAAATTAATCCAACCGTGCATTTGTAGGAGTGAGTTGACTCCCAGGCTTGAGTAATTTTTCAAAGCCCCAAGAGGTACTGAGTCTTGGAAAGGCCATATGTAGAGTTTTCTAATGGATAATTTAATATTGTTTGCTTTTCTCTTTGCTAGGTAATCCATTGCTCACCTTCCCTCTCAGAGTTATTTAACCTTCACAGACTAACCCAGCTGCCACTTAGGTGTGAAGTTTTCCCAGTAATTAATCACTTGAACTTCTTTGTATCTGTGTTGCCTCTACTGTAGTTTGTAAACATTTATTGTCATTCTTAGTACACTCTTATAGAACTTTTCAATTTTGTCTTTTTTTCCAACTCTTTAAAACTAAATAAATAAATTTAGAAAAGTTAAATTTAGGACAGCTAATTCAGTTTTGTATTCTCAGTGGCTAGCAGAGTACTTGACCCACAAGAGGTATCCAATGTACCCAATATACATTTATTGAATTGTTTGATTGCATATCCTTAATGTATTCTGCCTCAGTGACAAGTTTATTTGATATATTCTTGTGATGTGTATGTATGTTTGTGTGCGTGTATATAGGAATGTAATAAAAATAGGTATATAATACACACACACACATTTTCCTGGAGTTTGCACACATGAATTTAAACTTATGCCATTTCTGTATTGACAGACGTAATGGAGATGTGTGTTGAAAGCAGTAAATTGTTTGACTCAAAACTTTTATTTTTCAAATTTGTGATATATCCACCAAAACTTATAAGGAAGGTTTAGTGCTACCTTAAACCATAATTTACAGCTTATTTTCTTGTAAGTTATAATTTACAGAGTAAATGGTACTTTTCAATGTCAAAGGAGAAATATTAAGTACAGATTTCTACTTCATTTTTTAAAAATGTACTTAATTTTTTTCCATTGTGGATATACATTTTCACCTGAGAGTCAGCATTTTTGTGCTTGAGAGATGTATGTGTCCAGTAAAATAGAGTTAACTTTAAAACCTTCAAGAGAAATAGGAATCATAAACCAAAACAACAAACAAACAAATGAAAAAACCATTTAGAAAAAATAAACTACGTTTGAAATGATTAGAAAATTATTTTTAAAATTATTTTTTAAAATAGGTGCCTGGAATAGGGGAAAGGCACATGCATAAAATCTCATAGGTTTCTAAAAACCTTTGGAGTAATCTCCAAGACAAAAGATGCAGAAAAATGTGTATTGTAGGTTTATTCTTAAGCAAGAAGTGTTAGCATGTATGTGTTAACAATGTACGTGTATATATTGCTAATATTTTCTTTTCTTTTTTTTCTTGTTATTCAGGCTGGAGTGCAATGGTGCGATCTCAGTTCACTGCATCCTCCACGTCCCGGGTTCAAGCGATTCTCCTGCCTTAGCCTTCTGAGTAGCTGGGACTACAGGCAGCTGCCACCATGCCTGGCTAATTTTTGTATTTTTAGTAGAAATGGGGTTTTGTCATGTTGGCCAGGCTGGTCTCTAACTCCTGACCTCAGGTGACCTGTCCACCCCAGCCTCCCAAAGTTCTGGGATTACAGTCATGAGCCACTGTGCCTGGCTACTAATATTTTCAAAAAGAAATAAGGCAATGATAAACCAAAAAGTAATAACAATGATGATCTTTAGGGATAGGGAGGAAACAGAGGAGACAAGATAATGATGGAGGCTAGACTTTTAACAAAGTGCCTTGTTTTATGGTTTGGGTTTAGGAACCATGTATTAAGTAATTAAAAAATAAAATTAATTGGAAAAACAACAAAGCAATCTGTGAAATACAAAACAAACTAATAAACCTAAGATCACAGAGAACTATACAAAGAAGAATGAGATTTTTACAATGAAGTATTTTGACTTTATATCTCTAGTGAGACATATTGTAAAGACAAAGGGAAGCACAAAGAAATATTAAATGGTATTCACTGATATTGTGATTAGTAATGTTGATATTGCTTTATAAAAACTATTATTAGTAGATATATAAATAGGTGATAAAGATAAAACACCTTTAACTGCACACTTCTTAGATAAAGAGAAAACAAGTAAGTGGGAACAAGCAAATGTCAGGAGCCATAATATTCAGAGAAAAAAGAAAAATATAAAACCAAAGAACTTAAACAAAAATCCTGTAATTATTAATCAGATTAGAGATGTCTAAACTTACATATTTTTCTCTGTCTGATAATATGTTTTCTAGATTTGTCTACTGAAAAGCTCTAGAAGCAATGACCACACAGTCACAATGGCTACTCTAGAACTCATGTAAAGACTTCTAAATATGATTTCCTACTAAAAGGAACAAGCCTCTTTAGAGAAATGGCTAATTGTAGGGATTGGACAAGATGAGCCTGGAACATCTTGACAGAACAGATAAGAGAAAGCTATCCAAGCATACGACTCTCATGTTAAACTTACCCAACAGCCAACCTGAAGAGCTCACATTGGCTGAAAGGAGGGCAAGAGAAAAATGACTGCAGTGAATGCAGTGAAACACTTCATGACATCCAAAACAAAAGCAAATAAATATAAAAGCTAAAACACAAAATTTTTTGAACACCTTTGGAGGTAGCTAGGACATCAACTGATTTATTTGAAAATGGATAAAGATTCAGACATTTATTCTGTTTTTTCTGTATGGATGGAATTTGAGGTGCCTAACAATTTATGAGATAATTTTTTATTTCTAGAAAAATGGCTATCAAATGCAGAGAGAATGCCAAATGTTACAATTTTAAGGTAATACAATGAATTGAGGCAAAACCCACAAATGGCTGCTAGAATCATTATGTAAAAAGGTGATGGGGAAACTCACTACGGTTGGTTACTCTTAATCTCATGACAAGTGTGGAAATTGAGGCACGTGGCTTTCTGAAGTAAAACAACAATGAGCAGTTTCATCCATGAAGTATTCTTGCCAAAAGAAAACAATTAATTAATATAATAAACCTCAATCAATATGTCTTCTAACTCCAACTTGTAGGAAATAGAGAAGAGGACCATATTAAACACCATTATTAGGATTCAATTGGCTATATACGGAAAGGAAAAAAATATCTGTAGATGAATGATCCAGTTTCTTCAACAAACAGCATGAAAAAATAAATAAAGGGAGGAAGGAATTTTATAGATTAAAAAAATACCTTAAGAGATTCAGCAACCAATTGGATCCCGATTCTTAATTTGTACCAAAGAATTCAAAAATACATTTTTCTGGTAACTGAACATGGGCTGGCTATTTGTTGATAATAAGGAATTATTATAAATCTGGGGGGATGTGGTAATGATCCTGTAATATATTTAACATTTTTTTGTGTGTGTGTGTGTGTGACTAGGTTGGAGTGCAGAACGCCATCACGGCTCACTGCAGCCTTGACCGCCCAGGCTTAAGCGATCCTCCCCCACTGAGGAGCTGGGAGTATTGGGGTGTGTCACCATGCCTGGCTAATTTTTTTTTTTTTTTTTTTTTTTTTTTTTTTTTGTAGAGACAGGGCCTATGTTGCCCAAGCTGGTCTCAAACTCCTGGGCTCAAGTGATCCTCCTACTTTGGCCTCCCATAGTGAAATTAAAGGTATGAGCCACCACACTCAGCCCTGAAGATTTTTTTTTTTGCTAGAAATACCTACTGAGGTGTTCATGTGTAAAATGATATGCTTTCTTGAATTTGCTTTAAAATATCTTAGGAATAAAAGACAAAGGAATAAATTAGAACAGTAGAATGTTAATAATTGTTGGAAATGGTTGGCTGGTATATACATGAGTTAATAAGACAATTTTCTCTATGTTTTTTAATGTTTGAAATTTTCCATAATGAAAAGTTAAAATATGTAACACTCAGCATTATCAATTTGCATACTGTATAAAAAGATCCAAAATCTGTTTTAGATAAAAAGGAATAGGCCATTTAGCAATATAATATCTTCTATTGTCTATTTTGACCCTAATGTCATAGCAAAAACTTTTTTTCATTTGAAAGACTAAAATATTTTAATTGAGGAATTATTATCATGCAATTATTTTATTAATTAACCATAAAAAGGAAATGAATTAAATTGAGCATTTAAAAAAATTATTTCTTTAGTTAGTTTTTCTAGATGAGGTCTCTCTCTGTCGCCCAGGCTGGAGTGCAGCAGCGCCATCATTATAAACAATGTCTCGTTTATAGTTTTGGGCAAATTATTTCTCTATGAACCAGGACACACTTGAGAACTATTTTTTTTCTGGTAGTAATTTGAAGTACTCCCTTATCTCATTCTTGTCTCTTTTGCATATGTAAACTGCTGCTGATGTCCATGCATACAGCTTGTTACCCTGAAAGAAAAATGAAACTAATTGGAAATAATAGGACTCAAAGAGGCCATTTTGGATTTACTATGATTGATCCTTACTCAAATCTAAGCCAAATGTCCATATGCACTTGAAATTCCCAAATTATATAACGTTTCCATTACACAATTATAGAGCTTGAATAATTCTCAAAGGGTAAATGAAAACGTTTAAAAACCATTAGATATTATATTGAGGAAGGAACAATTTTGTTGTAAGACTTTACAAATCTTCCAAAATCATAGTTTTAAGAAACAACTTCCAGGTTGGGAGGATGGTGACTCCAACTTATTAAAAAATATTATCACTTTGGTTGAAAAAATGTAACAATTTTGCAGAATAAAGTTTGATAATGGGTTAATAAGAATTTGAAGCAAGACAATTTTATTTTGAATTGTGAATGTCATAAATATGCTTTGCAAACACCTGGTTGGGTTGCAACTAAGAATGTTTGTGATGGTTAACAAAATGTGATGACCAATTACTTGGCCGATAGGTATCTCCAGGGCGTTTCATAGAGAAAAACATCCTTTCAATTACTTTCAGTTTTTGAGAGTATGGTAAAAAATGATATATCTTTGAAATTAACCACATCAAAAAAATATATGAAGGATGGCCTGGAGGAGCTTATAGGTAAGTGCCCTTCTCATAGCCTAATTTTGTTAGGTTGTGGTATCTCACTTTAAAATAATGTTTATTTTCAAAGGATATACAGAATTTACTGACCATTTTTCTTATTTTGGACAAATATAAATGGGATTTCTCCAAATAGTTGGAGTTCCATCTACACATCTTTATCTTTTATAGAATATAGTGAAGCAGGCGGGGCGTGGTGGCTCACGCCTGCAATCCCAGCACTTTGGGATGCCGAAGCAGGTGGATCACTTAAGCTCAAGAGTTCGAGACCAGCCTGGCCAACATGGTAAAACCCTGTTTCTACTAAAAGTACAAAAATTAGCTGGGCGTGGGAGTGTCTGCCTGTAATCCCAGCTATTCGGGAGACTAAGCCAAGAGAATTACTTGAACTCGGAAGGTGGAGGTTGCAGTGAGCTGAGATTGCACCACTGTCCCGCCTGGGTGGCAGAGCAAGACTCCATCTCAAAAAAAAAAAAAAACAAAAAACAAAAAACCCCCCCAAAAAACTAGGAATATTGTAAAGGAATTTAATTTTTAAAAATTATACTTTAAGTTCTGGGGTACATGTGCAGAATGGTTTGTTATGATTTGTTACATAGGTATACACGTTGCGTCCATCACCCCATCATCTACATTAGGTATTTCTCCTAATACTATCCCTCCCATATCCCCTTCCCCCTGCTGTCCTTCCCCAGCCCCCCATCCCCCAACAGACCCCGGTGTGTGATGTTCCTCTTCCTATGTCCATGTGTTCTCACTGTTCAACACTCACTTATGAGTGAGAACATGGGTTTTTGGTTTTTTGTTCTTATGTCAGTTTAAAGCAATTTAATTTTAGTCATGTCTAAATTATAGCTACCTCTTGGATTTTAAAGAATTAAAAACAATAAGAAACAAATATTTATCAATTTCCCTTGCTTTTTAACTACTGCAAATGTCAACTCATTATTGATTATCTAAAATAGCCCCAAAGTATCTACATATCACAGATCATTTAAAAAAATTTGTCTTCAATTTTTGTGGGTATATAGCAGATGTATATGTTTATAGTGCATGTGGGATATTTTGATACAGGTTTAGAATGTATAATAATCACATCAGGATAAATGAGGTATCTATTACCTTAAGCATTTATACTCTGTGTTATAAACAATATAATTATACTCCTTTAGTTATTAAAAAGTTTACAATTATTTTATTATTGACTATAGTCACCTTGTTGTACTATCAAATACTAGATCTTATTCATTCAATTTTTTTGAACCAATTAACTCTTCCCCCACTGCACCCCATGATAGTTACCATTCCCAGCCTGTGGTAACCATCATTCTACTTTCCATATCCGTGAGTTGAATTGTTTTAATTTTTAACTTCCACAAATAAGTGAGACCACGTGAAGCTTGTCTTATCGTGCCTACCTTATTTCACTTAACATAATATCCCTCAGTTCCATCCATGCTGTTGCAAATGACAGGATCTCATTCATTTTTATGGCTGGAATAGCACTCCATTGTGTATATGTACCACAGTTTCTTGATCCATTTATCTGCTGATGGACACTTGGGTTGCTTCTGAATCTTGCTTATTGTGAATAGTGCTACAATAAACATGGAAGTGCAGATATCTCTTCAATATACTGATTTCCTCTCTTTTGGGTATATACCTAGCAGTGAGATTGTTGGATCATATGGTAGCTCTATTTTTAGTTTAGTTCAAGGCTCTTGGGCTCTAAAATCAGCAGGTGGTGAGGCCAGCCAGGCTTGTACCCTTCTTTAAGGGTGGCATGTTCCCCTGTGCCCTAGGTGGGTTCAGAGATGCTGTCCAGTAGCCAGGGTCTGGAGTCGGGAACCTTTGAAATGTATTTTGTGATCTATTCTACTGCAGCTGAGCTGGTGGCAAAACTACAAGACAAAGTCCTTTCTACTCTCTCCTCCTTTTTCCCTAGGCAGAGGAGTCTCTCCTTGTGTTCATCGCCACCACAGGCCCATGGGGACTACTGCCATGGTACCCATCAGTGTTCACTTAAGGCCCAAAGGCTCTTCTGCAGCTTGTGGTGAATGCTGCCAAACCTGGGATTCACTCGTTAGGGCAGTGGACTCCCCTCTGGCCCAGGGTAGGTCCCGAGATGCCATCCAAGAGTCAAGGCCTGGAGGTGGGGACCCCAAGAACTCGCTTGGTGCTCTTTTCCACTGTGGCTCAGCTGGTATGTGAGCTCAAGACAAAGTCCCCTTTACTCTTTGCTCTGCTTTTCTTGGGCAGAAGGGGTCTCTCATTGTAGGCATCACAACTGTGAATGTGCTGAGTCACACCTGAAGCCAGTACATCTGATAGTCTCATTCATGGCCCATGGCATGTATTACTACCTCGTAATTCTACCTGGTTACTACTGCTGATGATTTAGGGCTAAGAACGCTTTAGTTAGCAGGTGATGAATCCTGCCAGGACTGGGTCCTTACCTTCAAGGCAGCAGGTTCCCTTCTGGCCCAGAAATGTCTAGAAATTTCCCTGGGAGCAGGACCTGAAATGGGGGCCTCAGGACTCTGCTCATTGCCCTATATTACTGTGGCTGAGCTGGCATCCAAGTTGCAAGACAAAGTCCTTTTTTACTTTTTCCTCTCCTCTCTTCAAGCAGAAGGAAGAATCTCTTTTGGAGCTGTAAGCTGCACTGAGTGGAGTTGGGGGAAGGGTGGCATATGCACTCCCTTAGCCTCCCTGGCTGATGTCTCACTAGGTCATGTGCCCCCCAAGCCCAGCACGGCTCTGTGAATTGCACAGGAGTTGTAGTCCTTGTCGTCTAGACAGACTTTCAAGTTTATTTGGATCCCCAGAGCATTTTAACCCATGGTGGTGAGGCTTGCTAAAACTCAAGTTCCAACTGCTAGGCTGGGTGATTCCCCTCTGGCTAGGGTTGGTCTTAATGTTCCCTGCATAGACACCAGCTGAGTTCTGTCCAGTGTTGGTAGTGCTGCCTTCCAATGCAAAGTCCCACAACTGCTGTGCTCTCCCTCCCCTAAATACAGATTCTCTCTCTGCACCACATGACAGCTGCTGGCAGATTGGGAATTCGAGACTGTCTTTCTTACCCTCCTAAGTGCCTCCTTCAGTGATATAAAGTGAAAACCAGGTACTGTGATTGCTCACCTGAGTTTTGGTTCTCATGAAGGTGCTTTTTTTGTGTAGATAGTTGTTAAATTTGGTATTTGTGTGGGGAGCATGATTGGTGGATGCTTCTATTCAGCATCCACCAATGCCGAATGGATCTTGCTCTGCCCAATTCATATCATAGATTTTAAGGAGGGCTTGTGGAAGATATACAATTTTTGAGTTGATTCTCCATAGTTGAAAGGACCTAGTTCTATAGGGTGATTATTATAGGCATGACCTTAGAAGGCAAATTGATAATGCAGTAGACGTGAGAAATTGGGAACCAATGTGTTTGAGTACTCACTCTATACTAGGAATTTCCAAAAGTATCTATTTCATAATCTTTAAAATAACCCTGTGAGATAGATATTAGTACTACCAGTTTTTACTTTACATAAGTAGAAATGGAAACTTGAGAGATTAAGTAATTTCTTGAATTTTATGCAGCTAACAGGAAGGAGAGTTTATAGCTTAGCTCTGTTTCCAAAATTGGTATCTCCTCAACTATATCAAGCTACTTGCATACCCAAGACACTGTGTTTTCTACTGTTCCCGCGGCCAATACCCACAGTCTCTCTCATCCCAGTTTTCTAAATGTGATACTGTTAGACAGAACCTTCAGTTAACTCTCATATAAGATATAAGGTACTTTGTGATATTTGTAGTCAGCTAAAGATATTTGATTTAGCAGGCAGATGTTTTTCATAGTATAGGACTTTCATCATTCCTTAATTTTGTTATGAATGGCGTTTCTTTCCCTATTTTGATTCATTATTTTTATTTTAAACACCTAGGCTATTCAGCACTCCTGGTTCATCAAATTCTTAATAATCTACATCATATATATTTCAAATTTTTTCAATTAGTGAACATAGTTTTCCAAATAATGTAAAATATCAAGAGTAGCATGCTGACAGTCTTCCTCTCATCCTCTACCTCTGAAAAAACACAATGCTTCAGTTCATATATAGGATTGTTTTATAGGAGATTACTATTTTATCTGAGAATAAAATAACGAATGAGGAGACAATAAAGGAATGTATCTTTTAATGGCTAACTCCTTATCAATGCCTGACTTGTCATAGCCTAGAGCATGTAAATACACTTTGTTGAATAATTTCTAAGTAAGTGAAGCATTACCATGCACCAACTGATTGTTCAAGCCACTTGGAAAAGGCAGAAAGACGTCAAGTGATTTCCAGGGATTGCTTCATAAATAATGTGATATCCAGATGGATATTTTAAATTTTAGACTGCTAAAGTATTTGCAGTTCTTTTGTAAAATTTATCATGGTCTATTAAAGGGAAAAAGGATAATATTTTTCACTTTAAAGGCATTATTGTCTTTTCAGAAATATAAATGTCTCATATTTATTTTCGTTTGGTTTTGATGCCCTTCAAAGGAGTTAGGTTGTGCAGGAATTTTCCCAGGATCAAGAAATGTAGCTACGGCGAGTTCCAAACAGCCAATGCAGTCATTTGGTTTTCATGGGTCTGATTACTCACTAACCAAACTGAGTCACCCTGATACACTGATAATTTTTATGGGTTCCAAAACTGTTCCTCTGCTATAAATGCAAACCATTGCAATTACTTAACAACTGAATTCATTTGGAACCTTGAGGCTAATTAATTTCACTATGCTTCTCAACTCTGTCGTCCTTGCCTGCCAATCTCAAAGTTTCTGTTTTCTCACAGACTTTAAACTTTGCACTGCCTTGCCCTTCCTCTTCTGGCACAGCCTCTTCCTTTTCCAATCTTTTCTACTGTGACTTGTGGAACATTGTCCTACTAAACATCCTTGAATCTTGCTTATACATATAATCCAGAAAATAACTTTTAAGTCTTCTAAGTATTTCTAGAATTAGGCCTACTATAATCAGTTAGCTTAATAACTGGTGTCTTGACTTCCTCCACTCCTAGTGAATACTAAATACTAAATTTTAAGCTTTTTACAGCCTTATGTTAACATAATTTCTGTAAATAAAGGCCTCCGTGGGCTACACAATAATTTCCAAATTCCATGGCATGTGCCATGTTTATCTTGTCTTAATTCTCCTATTCTACATGCACTACCTAGTAAACTCATTTCAGAACTTGTTTGCTAACAATGTTTCCTTGCACTAGAATGTAATTCTCCACCTTTTCTTACTTTTGAAATTCTAACATTATGTAAGATCCATTGAAAATTTTACCTTCTTCAAGAAGCCTTCTCAACTAATTTGAACCAGACATTCTTTTCTTTGCTCTTTTATTGTATTTGTATTCTTATATATGATGTGTTTTGTATTATATTTGTAATGTACCTGCATTTATTATCCACGTGGTTGCCAAATTTTTAAAAGTATGGACCCCCAAGTCACCTTTGAACTCTTGGAGTGACAGTTCAGAGGCTGAATCACAGCAGGTATCAAGGATATTTTGCCTAAAAAAGGGAACAGAGAAACACTCAAAAGCATCCAACAGAGGTTATGGTAAAGACAACTAGTGATATCTAAATACAGGCATAGAGTATGTATAAGACTCTTGGGAACTAGAACTGAGAAGACATTAGAAACACAGCATTTTCATCTATTTCTCCCTTACAAGATAGATAGCCTATCTCATTTCTGTCTCATATTCTCTCTGTCAGAGTAGTTCCTCTAAATCTGGTGGCACAAATGCCCACACTGTTCTAGGATGGACTGTACATGATCTAGATCTTTCAGCTTACATCACTGTCGAGCAACTTTCTGTAATCTCTTAGTTCAAATAGGCCAACAGGGGATTCACAAAGCTCCTACGTTTGAGTCAGGCCATAATTTATTATAGGTTACAGAGCAAGTTAAGAATTGGCTTAAGCCAGGTATATAGCCTAGTTTAAACACTGTGCAAAGGCAGGAAGGGGTGGCAGCCATAAGGTACAAAATATAACCATTAGCGTCATAGGGATGGTTGGAGGGGCTGATGCTTCCAAAGACTAAAATGCTTAGCATAGCAGGTCTTCTAGAAATACTTACTGAATTGAATTGATCTAAAACCTAATATGAGCAAAATTTGGTTCAATTCTTATAACAATTAGTTTTTTTCTCCTCAAAGGGTATGCTTAGAATAAGATACTTCATTAAGTACTCATCCACTCCAAGCTAATTACACTATTTAATCAGTTTCTATTTATAAAATCAATTTGTTCACACAGTTTTGTGATTGCATACTAAATACATGTAGATTTGTGAACAACAATTCTTTAAAATAGTGCATAATTTGATGTTTTAAGCTCTATATTTTAGAAATGCAATAATTTTTGTCTAGAACTTCTTTCTGAAGATCATTGTTGGGTTGCAAAATATGAACACAAAAGACATTTCTACTGGTTCCTATTATCTGAGTGTTGGTTACATTATAGCTTTGTGCTTAGATTTAGAAAAATACTATGGGATTTCCACATCCGAAGAAGCTTTGCTGTCAGGACAAGAGAAATAATAATAATACATAATATAATATAATAATAATAATAATAATAATAAAATACTTATATTTCCAAATCAGTTGTGAAGTTGAAAACCACAATACTTAATATTTTTTTCTTGTCTTTATGCTGGTCCTGTCTCTTATGAAAACTATAGCTCTAGATTTTTAAAGAACATATTTAGATAAAGATGTTCTGCATTTTTAAAAGACTAGATTTTAAGAGTTGTAGTTACCAGCAGCCAGGTGACAGTTATATAGTGGTTAATGAGGCTTAATTAAATTGCAGGACTTAGGAAACTGTTCTCATTCTGTGATGAACTACCCTTAAGGTAGTCATGACCTCCCCAGAAAGGCATTATTCTGTTTTAGGGCAAGTCCACCTTGCATAACTGCCGTGCTCTCCTCTTTCAGTTTGATTTGAGGAAAACACTGGGAGGAAAGAGACCAAAAGGAGCCTTTACTCCTACTGTGGTAGTATGAATTATTTGCTGGACAACTGGGGTCTAAAGGCTGTCATTAGAGAGATTAAAGGCTGCGATAACCTCCTAGTTAGCATCTGCTGCCTCTGGGAGTAGGGAGGCAGGCTGCTGAAGATAGTGGTGCTGCAGGCTTCTAAGCGGCTTCTGAGAGAGGGTGACCATGACTGCTTTATTTAAGTAACAGCACCTGGAACAAAGACAATTTAGGCTGTAGAGAATACCATAAAAGTGTGTGCATTACTGTGGGTGTGAAATCTTGATCTTCACCACAGTGTTGTTGTTCTGTTACAATTAATGATTATTTCATAGGAATGAAGAAGTTTTTTTTTCCATTTTTCAGAGTAGAATATTGATTGCCTTATATCTCATTTTTCTTAAGGAGATTCTGGCTTCTAATATATGTGTCCTAATAAAATATTTACCATCTACTAGTGACATCTTCATGTTTCACCCAGCTGTCTCATAGGCGTGACTAAGCATCTTTTCCATCATCTGGCTCTGAATGCCTCCTTTCTTTACCATTTTCGAAAGGCACTTGCTGATCCCTTTTATACACCTGAAGTATTGATGCTAGGGAAATAACTTCCAATATAACAGCATCATTTGCAGATTTTCACTTCGGTGTTGCCTCAAGAATTATGGTCAATGAGTGAAAGGGAAGAAACACGGGCTAAGCAGTCAGCCAGGGGCTTCCCTTGACCACCCCCTAGTCCCCTTATTTTGGTTCCTTTTCTAGGTGTTATTAATATTTGGGGCTACTTGTTCCCATGATCTCGTCACTCATTCCTCTGCCCAGCTCTAAGAGCAGGTAGACCAAAGGTAGATCAGAGTATAAAACTATTTGTGCTTAAGATTTAGTTGAGTAAATTACCTAATCTCCATAGAGATAAGCATTTCCAAATTCCGACCTCCAGAACATATAAGAACTGGAGGTAAACTTACACTGTGCTTAGGTGCTAAAGACCTAGTGTGTGAGTGGCTCTGAATACCCTTCCTGCTAAGGCTGAACTTGAGTAGCTGGGTGGCCTTAATTGCTGCTGCAGTTTTGAAATTGTTATCATACTTAACCTACTGTAGGTCCACAGTACAGTGAAATCATTTAGGATGAAAATGAAGTGGTTGCTTGAATGCTGTATTTTTAATTTTCTGATTGTGAAAGTTTATCTTTCTTTCTTTTGTTTGAGAAAGGGTTTCACTCTGCCGCCTAGGCTGGAGTGCAGTGAGATCTCTGTTCACAGCAACCTCCCTTGGGCTCAAGCGATCCTTTCACCTCAGCCTCCCAAATAGCTGGGAGACTACAGGTGCACACCACTACATTTGGATAATTTTTGTGTTTTTTGTAAAGATGGGGTTTCACCATGTTGCCCAGGCTGGTCTCGAACTCCTGATCTCAAGTGATGCACCCACCTCGGCCTCCCAAGAGGGAGCATTATAGGTGTGAGACATCATGCATGGCCTGAAAGTTTATCTTTCTTTGTAACATATGGATGGTTTCCTAGATATCTTTTGAATGATAGCCTGTTAGCTGACCACAAATGTTAAACTCTAATGAATTCATATTATCCAAAGTTGTCTTATAAACAGTGAAGTGAGAAAAAATTTGGAAAAATCATTTCATAAAAATTATGACAAATTTTCTGGGCCAGAGAAAATATTTGGACTTCACATATATGGCAACTGGGATATAAATATTTTTTTTTCCTGGCTTTAATCCATGTGCACATAGTTAAGAAAATAAAATTAATTTCAGAGCCAACCTTTGAATTTAAAATTTAAAAGCCTTATCTTCTCCTCATCCAAATTATAACAAAATTTTATACTGCTTAAGTAGCAGAATGTTTAAATGGTAAACAAGACTGTGGATTATAAGAAAACAAAAGGAAGAAAAGGTGAAATATATTTAAAAGTTGAATTCTTAGAATACCTTTCTTTTGATTCAGCAATTCTGATGTAATGAGTACCAAAAGTGAGTCTGATACAGGTAGTCTGGAAATCAATTTTTAAGAAAACTGGATTGAGAGCATATTATACACTTTAATACTACTTGAATATTTGCTTCATATTATGCTAAGTTATTGCAGTTATATAGGCCATGACACTGATTATAATAATGATGATGATAAGTAATAATAATGCGTCCTTCAATAAATATTTACTGAGCACCTACTATTTTCTAGATAGTGTTCTAGGTGTTAGGACAACGGCAGTAAATAAAAAGACAAGCTCTGGCTCTCAAGGGGTTTACCTGCGACAAAAAATAAGCAAAATAAAGAACCAAATCTGTATATAATGTGTCAGAAGTTGACAAGTTTAGGTAGAAAAGCAAAGTGAGTGGCAATGGGATGTTGCTCTATGACACTGAAAGAGAGTAGGAAGGGACATGGTATTTTTTGTTTTCATAACTATATTTGTCAGGTGTTTTGTTTATTTTTTTCTTATTAATCCTCAGAACTCAGAGGTGTATTATCTTTGTTTATATATGCCAAAACTAAGACCCACAAAGATGAAATGATATGCCCAAGGTCTCAGAGATAGCAACTGTTCAAGTCAGAATCAAACTCAGGTCTTACTGACTCTGCTCTACCATGCAGTTCTTCTTATCTTCCCCCTGATTCAGGTATTTAATAAGTGAAATATTTTTATTAGCACTTTTTAATAGACAAAGTATATTTCTATTCACATTCTGATTTAATTTTTATAATATATTAATGAAATAGGTAGTAGCAGCATCAGACTCATCCCTGAGAGAGATAAAATGATTTCCCCAAGTTAGAAGGTTTGACTCCAAAGCCTTTGCCCTTTCTACGAGCTAGAGAACATACACCTTAGTGTTCTGAAGAATGGCCTCTTGAGCTGAAAGACTGGCATTTGAATCCTAGTTCCAAAATTTCATAGCTTTTTGACCTTGGGATTTTAAAAACTCTAAGCCTCAGTTTTCTTTTCTGTAAAATGGGAGTAACAATAATGTTTAACCCATAAGAATGAGTCAACACATCTAAAGCACTTACAACAGTTCCTGAAACATAGTCAATACTATACAAAAGTTAGATGTTAATATAATGTTGGGAAGATGAAGGTAACATAACTGTCATATGTGCCTCCATATAACTTTTAAATGATGTGGTTTGGCAATAATTACAGCAGAAGTTCAGGCAATTGGGATGATCTACACGTGCACATGAACTTCTAGTTCCCAGGAAATTTTTCAAAGGCCCCTATGGATATCTCCTTTCCAGCTTTCCTTTTAAACTTTTTGATTAGTCTATTGTTTATCTTAAATCTTTTAAATAACATTAACTAATCTTTAGTTAGACAAATACAGGTTGTATATTTTTATGGTATACAACATAGGATCTTGAAATATGTATACATTGTGAAATGACTAAATCAAAATAATTAACATATGCATTACCTCACATTTTTTTATGTGTGGTGAGAATACTTAAGATCTACCCTCAGCAATTTCTGAGTACGCAATAGATTGTTAATAACAATAGTCATTATATAGTACAATAAATCTCCTTGAAATAATTCCTCCTAACTGAAATTCTGAATCCTTTGGCCAATATCTAGCCAATCTCTAACCTCAGTCGCCCACTGCAGTTTCTAATAACCACCATTCTAATCTCTGTTTCTATGAATTTGACTTTTTTAGATTTCACATAGAAGTGAGATCATTTGTCTTTCTCCGCCTGGCTTATTTCACTTAGCCTAATGTCTTTCAGGTTAATCCATGTTGTCACAAATGAGAGAACTTCCTTCTGTTTTAATGCTCAAAGTATTCCACTGTGAATATATATACATTTAAAAAAATCTATCAATTTGTTGACTGATACTTAGGTTGATTGATACTTAGGTTGATATATTGGCTTTTATGAATAATATTGCATTGAATGTAGGAGTGCAGGAATCTCTTTGACATATTGGTTTTTATTTTGTTTGGATATATGCCCAGTAATGGACTAGCTGGATCATAGGGTAGTTCTATTTGTAGTTTTTTTGAGGAACTTCTATACTGTTTTCATAATGGGCATACTAATTTATATTCCCATCAACACTGTACAAAGCTTCTCTTTTCTATCTACATCCTTTTCAACACTTGTTATTTCTAATTTTATTTTTTGATAATAGCAATTCTAACAGGTGAGAAGTGATACCTCACTGTGGTGTTAAACTCCATGCTCACTCCAGTAAACCAAAGCTCCAGGCCTAACCCCATGGGCCCAGGCATGTGGTCTTCCCACTTGCTGACCCCAGTACCAGGCCAGCCTGCCTGAATGTTCTAGCAGCAAACCTATTCACTGACCATACCAGATGACCAGCCCAAAATTTCTGGATAGACTGACTGGGAAAGGGCTTTTGCTAATGAAGTCAGTCTGTAAATATTAAAATAAATGCCTATTTCTTCAAATGGGTGGCACCAAAATATGGCCACAAGGATCAGGGAATTGTGATGCCAGAGAACAAAATAACAATCTTAAAGGAATGAATATTTATGAACTGCCTGACAAAGAATTCAAAACAATTATCTTAAAAAAGCTCAATGTGCTACAAGAGAATACAGATAGACAAGTACATAAAATCAGGAAAATTATAAATGAACAAAATGAGAATTTCAGTAAAGAGATAGAAACTATAAAAAGAATCAAACAGAAATTCTGGAGTTAAAGAACACAATTATTGGGCCATGTATGGTGGTTCACACCTGTAATCCCAGCACTTTGGGAGGCTACAGTGGTTGGATCACTTGAGTCCAGGGGTTTGAGACCAGCCTGGGCAACATGGTGATACCAAGTTTCTACAAAAAGTTAAAATGAAAATGAGCCTGGTGGGGTAGCACATACCTGTGGTTCCAGCTATTCAGGAGGCTGAGGTGGGAGAATTGCTTGAGCCTAGGAGCTCAAGGCTGCCATGAGCTGTGATTGCACCATTGCACTCTAGCCTGGTGACAGAGCTGGACCCTGTCTCAGAAAAAAAAAAAAAAAAGAACACAATTAATAAACTGAAAAATTCCACAGAGAGCTTCAACAGCAAAATCCATCAAACAGAAGAATCAGTGAGCTTGAAGATAGGTCATTTGAGGCCACATGTATGACTCATGTCTGTAATCCCAGCACTTTGGGAGACTGAAGTGGTTGAATCGCTAGAGTCTAGGAGTGCAAGACCAGCTTTGGCAACGTGGCAAAATTTGTCTGTAAAAACAAAAAAAGAAAATTAGCTGGGCATGGTAGTGTGTATGTGGGGTGGTGTGTGTCTGTGGTCCCACCTACTCTTTCAGCTGAGGTGGGAGGATCGCTTGAACCCAGGAAGGAGGTTGAGGCTATAGCAAGCTGAGATGGCACCACTGCACTCCAGCTTGGGTGACTCAGTGAGACCCTGTCTCAAAACAAACAAACAAAGAAACAAACAAAGAAGATAGGTCATTTAAAAATACCAAGTCAGAAAAACAAAAAGATAAAAGAATAACATAGGGTAAAGAAAGCTTATGGGAATTATGGTACATCATTAAGTCTCAACTCTTATTCAGTATCTCAGATAGCTGCAATGTTGAACAATTGCCTTTGCTTATTTTTGACAAACGTCCCTCAGGAAAAGGCTGTTTGTGCAGGATGAGATCTGAGTCAGGTCAAATAAAGCCTGTGACTGAGATCTTCTAGAGATTCACTAGATAGGTCAGAGAATGTCCATTCTCTGAGAATGGAACTTTGAAAGAGGTATGACCCATTCTGCCCCTTCCGTTGGCTCCCAGGCTATTGGTTTTTACCATGATTGTTTGCTGTTGGTTTTTAAGGCTATTATAGAGTGAAGGAGAAGGAGGTGGAAATAGAACAAATTAAAATGTTACAAAGACCTCTCTTTTTACTGTGATTCAACATTTTTTTTCTGGGTAAGTGTACCCTGAATTACTATAAACCTTTAATTTTCAGAGTTATAAAAAAGTTCATTCTGATCATTTTTTAAAAGCATTTTTATTACTGTTTTGGAAAAAAAGGATTTTTGATGGTTATTACTTCACGATTTCACTGACTCACTGATAATATTTAATTAAATAATGTAATTGCAATAATGTTATGGAAGTAAACAGCAGACTTTGGGTAAACATGTAATATAACAGATGGGAAAATATATGCACATGCTTATGTGAGAATCTTACAGACTTTGAGCACTCAACATTCCATGGGTAGATCAGTATCCTTTAGAAAGGGATTAGGGAGGTTTTTTTGTGAGTGGCTAAGTGGATATTCATCAAGAAATCTGTTGTACACACTTAGAACTAAAATATAATATAATGAATTTACTTTCTAAGTGCAAATAATTTCTGACTTTATTGAATGATTCTTAAATTGGAGATCAGTAGAACATATTCTGTTAGCTTTTCAAGGGATCATAATATTTTGGTTTCTGCATTTTTAAAGTAGGGAAGTGTGGCAGGTTCTGCATTCAATTTGTAACACAAACTTAGCCTAGAAAGGTCATGAACCCTTTAAAAACACTGGAAATGGCACTTTTGTCAAAACTAAATTGATATTACATTGGTCTCTTCTCATGATGCTATAAGGACAGACCCAAGACTGGGTAATTTATAAAGAGAAGAGGTTTAATTGACTCACAGTTCAACATAGCTGGGGAGACCTCAGAAAACTTAGATTCATGGTGGAAGGGGAGGCAAACACATTCCTCTTCACATGGTGGCAAGATAGAGAAATGCCAAACAAAAGCCCCTTATAAAACCACCAGATCTTGGGAGAACTCACTCGCTATCACAAGAACTGTGTGAGGGTAACTGTCCCCATGATTAAATTACCTCCCAACTGGTCCCTTCCACAACATCTGGGAATTATGGGAACTACAATTCAAGATGGGATTTGGGTGGGGACACAGTTAAACCCTATCAACTACATACATAAAGAATATTTTTGGATTCTTAATTTTACTCCTTTGATCTATATATGTCTATCTTATGCCAATGTCACACTGTCTTGATGACTATAACTTTGTAGTAAGTTTTGAAATTGAAAAGTGAAATATCTCCAACTTTGTTATTTTTCTAAATTATTGTGGCTATTCTAGCTTTGCACTGTCATGTAAGTTTTAGGATCTGATTGTCAATTGCTATAAAAATGACTGGTGGAATTTTGATAGGGTTGCATTGAATCTATAGATCAACCTGGGAAAGATTACAATGTTAACAACAGTGAGTTTTCCAATCCATAAACATGAGGTGTCTTTCCATGTGTTTAGATAATTAATTTCCACTCAGCAAAGTGTTGCAACTTTCCATGTATGAGTATCATACTTCTTTTATCAAATATATTTCCAAGTTTTTCATTCTTTTTGCATGATATTGTGAATGGAATGGTATTCTTAATTTCAATTTCAGATTGTTTACTGGTCATATATACAGCTCAGTAGATCTCTTTTATTTTGATGCCTATCAAAGAAATTCATGTGAGAACAGGGCCCTGGGTGATTTAAAGTGCGGCTATAAATTCTTAAGGTGATAATATTAAACTTTCATGGATAAAACCATATCTTACTCATTGGAATATACCTGAAACCCTTAGCATAGGTCTTGCATATAACGAGAGCTTATCATTTTGTTATTGAATAAACATATGAATTTTAGAACATTTTTTTTCAGTTTAAAACTATTGACTCACATTAGTCAGTTACCCGACCTACAGTTTACAAGTTACCTATAGCTTACATCTATAGTACCTATGTCTGTTTGATTAATCATTTGTCCTGGATTTTTACTTTTAAAGGCAGTAACTGTTATTAATATTTACCTCAAAATAGGTTTGTACATCCTATTTTGTACTTTCAGCTTTTGCCAGGGTCTCATGTAGATACTTGTGCAGTGACCAGAGTTCTCATTAATGTGTATGATAAATAAATCTGAAAAGCAGTAATAACCTGACCCTTTTGGAGGCAATGTATCTGATGCCTTCCTTTCAAGAATAATAGAGAGGGTCCTTGTTGATAAAACAGATTATACTAGGATATGAAATTAGGGACAACTCATTCCTTCTGGTCTTAGGTGATGGTGGGAAGTAGCCTCTTGAAGTAACAGGCAGTTGAGCTACGGACCACGCTATGAAATTCATGAAGACATCACCAATTGCTGGAGTCAGTGGGAAATGGGAATTTTAGCTTAGATGCATGTAAAAAAATGTACAGAGAATAGAGGCTGAGCTGCTCTGCACCAGAGGATACCCAGAGATCTGACCGCTCTCCCTACAGTGGTATTATCACTTATCATAAGTTATAAATATAAAACTATTTATACATTTTAGTATTTGGTAACACTTAAATTTTTAATAACTCTCAAAACATCAAAAGTACATTAAAATGACAAATTAAGTAGGGCAATTTTTGATTCTCACAGGTAATTCATGCAAAATATTTGTGGACATTTAACACACAGTGGTGGGCAGGCAGAGTGCATGCTGAAACAATATTAGCATCTGCCTCAAAAATTAATAGTTCCTCTAAGAGGATTATGCCTGAAGACCACAATTTAATAGGTATGTCTGCAGAATGTGTCTATGTACACCACTCTGGAAAGCATAACATTTTATTTGTATCAAATAACTACTTTTCTAAATTAGTTTTGCTCCTTTTTGATTCTGTTTTCTAGTATACTGAAACAATACTGATTGTATATGTGTCAGCTTTATTAGCAGCACTTGGCAATCAGTTAAATGATAACAATTTTTAAAATATTCTGCCATCAGATACTTAAAATTGTTTAATAGAAAATTGTTTAATCCTACAATGGTTTGATATTTTCATTCAATTCATAGAAGTTAAAGAAAAACTGTGGAAGTTCAGTTTGTCAAATCTGAAACAATTGACATTAAATACAAATATTATCATAAATCCAGTTAAAACAGTCAACGCTGTTGATAAAATCATTTGTTTTTCATGGTGGTAATATGCATATATATTTTGGTGGAGCACAGAGTTGTAAAAGCAATGTTGTTATTAAATTAAGACTTGTACTCTGGGATTGGTTGTGATGCAATATTCTATACAATAGGAGCTGAAATTCAAAGTAGAAGCTATAGTACAGGAGTTTACAAATATTTTAATATATAATCAGGAAACTGCACATTTTTGTGATGTAGCTAAGTTTGAATTTTAAAAAGTACTGCAACACAATGGCATGTGTATATATTTCTTACTGTCTATTATCAAATGAATTTTAGGAATATTTAAATCTGAAGAATTTCTTTATAAATCATATTAGGTCTAACTGTAATGATAAAGAAATTTAATCTAAACAAGTCCTAAATTCTTATTGGATTTTCATCAAATTAAGTTGAAAAATTTAATTAATGTAGTTCATAAACACAGCTTCCGAAATGTCAGCATTTGAAACTTGTAACTAATTACAATTATTACAAAACCTTGTAACATTAAACTTTTTCCAGTGACAGAACTGAACATATTAATTTTTGATCTGAAATGTAGTATAAGACTTAAATTTGAAATTCTGTAACTGCATATTGAAATATCTTGACTTGTGAGAAGAATCTTTTGATGGAGCTTCTATTTTTAATTAGATAAATTTATAGTTTGTGCCAGAATGGAATGAAACTGAGAAGGACTATAATTTTACAGCATTCAAGTTTGGCAAAGCATTAAAAAGAATCATAAAGAGAGAGAACTTATTTGATAAGATTTGTCTTGTAAAAATATTTGTTGAAGAAAAGCCCTTTGAGAAGAACTTTGTGAGGCAAAAGACAGTGCCTGTGAAAATATTTGGATTGAAATAATCACTAGTACAGAAATTTTCATTGATAATATTCTCTGTTTAACAGAAACCACACTGTTTATCAAGCATCTATAGAGAAAATTCTTTATTTAAAACCTGTAGTCTACAGAGAATTATCTATTGGAGATGTCAACAATTTCAAAATACTGAAGAAAATGCAGGCAGTTTTATGAAACAATGAAAAAAGAATAAAAGTATACAGAAAAATGAAGTCTTCAGAAAAATGAAGTCTTCAGCAAAACAGGACATGGTATTAGGTAAAAATATTATTTTAAAAACTGATGAAAATAATGACAATTTTTCTGCTTTTGTTATTTGTCAATGCTCAGATATTTAATATGAGTTTTTAAAAATGGTTATTTATTCATTTATTTATTCTAGAGATGGGTCTAATTCTGTTGACTGGGCTGGATTGTAGTGAATGGCTGGAGTGCATAGTTCACGGCATGTAGCCTTAAACTCCTGGGCTCAAGCAATCCTCCTGAGTAGGTGGGACTATAGGCCTGTGCCACCATTCCCTGCTAATATGAGTATTTAAAATTTTGTTTAGTATATATGGATATGGTTATCTTCAGTTTTTTTATAGTTTTTTTTAAAAAATAGTATTTGGATAGTACTATTTAAATCGTCTAACAGTATAATGCAAATAACTTGTTGATCAATAATATTTCAAAAAAAGTCAGGTAATTTCAATTATTTTTATTATTTTTTGTTTCTGTTGCATACTCCATTGTTTTATTATAAGTAAATTTGAATTAATTTTCTTTAAAACAACAAGAAAATTATTAAGTTTGAGAAAAGACTTTTTTTTTTTACAGTTCATTCTAATTTTTTTCTTTTTTTCTTTTTTTTTTTTTAAATTGTACTTTAGGTTCTGGTGTACATGTGCAGATCATGAAGGATTGTTGCATAGGTACATACATGGCAAGGTGGTTTGCTGCCTCCATCCCCCTGTCACCTATATCTGGCATTTCTCCTGGTTTCCAGATTCATCCATGTCCCAACAAAGGAAAGGAACTCGTTTTTTATGGCTTCATAG
>CAUYLG010004771.1:0-12593 GCA_963573385.1 Cacajao melanocephalus
GCGCGTGCGCAGGGTCGCCACCCGCCCCCCCCCCCGCCCCCCCCCCGACAAGCGAGCCCGGGCGGAGAGGGGGGCGCGGGAGCGCGCACGGAGGAGCAGTCGAAGGCAGCAGCTCCTTCAAGATCCCAGGCTGGGTAGGGAGGGAGGTCTAGGAAAGATCTCGGACCCATTAACTGTGGGTGCCGGGGATGGGTTGCCGGGGCACACCAGCCCTCCAAAAGGGAAATCGTGGGACCAGGAACCGATAACGCTCCTGCCCACGCGGCCAACGGCCTCTCGATCGCGGCTCCATCCGGTTTCCTGGCGCCAATGGCGCCAGCCAAGGGACTGGGGGAAACGCGAGGGCTCAAACTCACCGGTGAGTGGGCTGAGGTCGGTGTGTGAGGGAGCGGGAAGGAGCGCGGAGCTGTGCGCAGCTCGGGCAGCTACCGCTCCTCCGCCTCTCACCGAGCGTTCTGGAAAGTTCCTCCCGGCGCGCCGCAGCCGTCGTCTTTTGTAGCCGAACCCTGGCGCGTCACCCGCCGGAAGTCCCTCCCTTCTCGGCCGCTGCCACCGCCCCGTGGTTACCTGGGCAACGGCGCGGGGGCGCACGGGTCGGGAGGAGCTGCGCCGAAAGGCCTTGTGGGGGGTGGGTGCTAGCCCGCCTTCCCGACGCTCGTGGAATCTTCTGGAGCCCTTTCCTCCACTCAGCGAGCTCGAGAGTGCGGAAGCCTCCGGCTATTGGGCCATGGTCCAAGAGCGGTGCAAGTCCGAGGTTTCCCAAATCAGTGGGGCGGCCGCCTCCGCCCGCGAGGGCGGGAAGGGCTCGAGTACAGTGACCCATCGGGAGTTTTATGTGATTGGGGAAGCTCTTGGAACAAAGTCTTGCCACCCTCCCACCCTTCTACTGGCGCCTTTTTCTCTTTCAGGGAACCCGCTGAGCAAGAAATGCTGAGCCAGGTGGGTCTAGTGCCCAGACCAATAGCATGGGCCTTGGGTCTTGTTTTTCACGCGCGGTCCAAGACGGCATAATTCACCAAATTGCTAAGTTATTAGGGCTTTTTGTTTAAGTCCAGGCCCCTAGACAGACGTTATCTGCCCTGGACCTCGCTGACTCCTGCAGATTGAGCGCAGAGTCTGGGACTGAGCTGAGCAGTGAAACCTTTGGACCACCTTTGATGCACAGAGGGCCTTGGACTCCTCTGGTCAGGCTTTCACCCTTTCACTCAGGCTATAGAGTAGCAGCAAGATGGCTAAAACAATTTAATTATTTGACCTAACTTTCACATTCCAGGGGTCAGTGAACCTGGATGTACAATATGCAACCTGAGCCCTTGGACTTTAAAATGCTACCACGGGTGCTTAATGGGAATTGGGGTCCGCCTTTTTTTGGAACATAACAGATATGTCAGTATCTATAGGCACCAAGAATGGTGGAGTTTGCCAGGCGCGGTGGCTTACGTGTGTAAGTCCAGCACTTTGGGAAGTGGAGGCGGGCTGATTGCTTGAGCTCACAAGTTTGAGGAGGCCGGAGCAACAAAACACTGTCTCTATTAAAAACGAAAACAAAACTGGAGATGCAGAGTTGAAAAGCCCCAGTTAGGTTTTAGTGAGAAGCCAAACAAGTCAACAAACTACCAGGGAAGCCATAAATTAGAAGTCAGTAGGGGAGAGGCTCCTATATTAACCTGATCAGGGAGAGTTTCCGTGGGAAAATGGCAATTGAGCTGGGTTTTGAAAATGGGAGAAGAGCCATGGACAAAGCACAGGGGAAGGCCAGACTATGGTGTGGAATATGTTGTTTTTAGGAAATTGTAACTAATTAAATATAGCCAGAGCTAAGGGAGCTAGAATGGCCGAGGTGAGGCTTCAACGCTAGTTAGGGCATGCCTTTGTTGTATATATGCTACACTAAGGATTTTGAACTTCATCCTTGGAAGCATCCTTGTGCTACCTCTTCAGCCTTTTTTCTTTCATTAATTTTAACTGCATTCCAGTCACAGAACTATCTGCAGTTTCCCATATGCACCTTTTCACCTTTATGTGCTTTTGCCTTGGCTAACAGATGTCTGATTTTTTTCAATCTTAGGTGTTGCCCTCTTAAGTATCACCTCTGGTATAACTTTTTTTGTTTAAACCAACACTTAGTAAACGTCTAATATTGCCAGGCAGTGTACTAGGGCTTTGTAATACAAAAATCACGTAAGTCAGGCTGGGCTCGGTGGCTCACGCTTGTAATCCCAACACTTTGGGAGGCTGAGGTGGGTGGATCATCTAAGGTCAGGAGTTCTAGACCAGCCTAACCAACATGGTGAAACACCATCTCTGCAAAAAATACAAAAAATTAGCCAGGTATGGTGGCACGTCCCTGTAGTCCCAGCTACTCAGGAGGCTGTGGCAGGAGAATTGCTTGAACCTGGGAGGCGGAGGTTGTCATGAGCCAAAATCGCAGCACTGCACTCCAGCCTGGGTGACAACCAGACTGTCGAGTCTCAGAAAAAAAAAAAAAAAAAAATCAAGTAAGTCATAGCCCCTGCCTTCAAGGAGCTCACAGCATAAGGAATCAGAAACATAACCAGTTGAGTGATAAATGCTAATAAAGGAAGAGTAGGGGGTGCTGAGTAGAGGAACCTTGCACCATCCGGATGAGTATCACAGGCAGAGAGATTGGTAAGTGTGAAAGCATGAGCTGTTAATGGAGAACAATAAACAACTATATAAATATCATTCATGGGTTGTAGTCCTGAAATTCCTATTTTACTGTAACATAGACTGTGTCTTTGTGAATCTAACGTTGGTTAAGCATGGTATCAAATCACTTTAACCAAGAGTTTCCACAATTAATGTTACCCTGTCTACCGTGTTTAGTATTTCTGCACCAGGAACCCAATTGAAATTCCCACAACGTTGAGAAAGCTGCAAATGTGTTACAAGCATGAAAATACCTCCTTGAGACCACCAACTTGATTATGAAGTATGATACTGAACATACAGTCTAAGTGAGCTAAATTGTTGTTGTTGTTGTTTTAGACAGAGTTTTCCTCTTGTTGCCCAGGCTGGAGTGCAACGGCGCGATCTTGGCTCACCGCAACCTCCGCCTCCCGGGTTCAAGCGATCTTCCCGAGTAGCTGGGATTACAGGCATGCGCCACCACTCCTGGCTAATTTTGTATTTTTAGTAGAGACAGGGTTTCCCCATGTTGGTCAGGCTAGTCTCAAACTCCCGACCTCAGGTGATCCTCTCACCTCGGCCTCCAAAAGTGCTGGGATTACAGGCATGAGCTACCGTGCCTGGCCCTAAATTATTTCAAATTTTTTTTTGTAATTAGGCCGGGAGTAGTGGCTGACGTCTGTAATCCCAGCACTTTGGGAGGCCGAGGAGGACAGATCGCTTGAGCCGAGGAGTTCGCGACCAGCCTGGGCAACATTGTGAAACCCCCGTCTCTATAAAAAATACAAAAACTAGCCTCTTGAGTGGCAGTGCACGCCTGTAATGTCAGCTACTCCAGAGCCTGAGGTGGGAGGATGGCTTGAGCCGGGGAGGTGGAGGTTGCAGTGAGCTGAGATTGCACCACTGCACTCCAGCCTGGGCAACAGACCTTGTCTGCAAAAACAAAAACCAAAAAAAAATTTTTTAAGTAGAGATGAGGTCTTCCTATGTTGCCTGGTGGGACTGGTCTCAAACTCCTGTGCTCAGGTGTCCTCCAGTCTTGGCCTCCCAAAGTGCTGGAATTACAGTCATGAGCCATCATGCCCAGCTGAAATTCTGTTTTTTTTTTTCTTTTTGCATTTTAGTTTCGGAGAAATTATTAATAAAATAAGGGCCATAAAAGTTGGTTTTAAAAAAAGAAAAAGTATATATTTGCTTGTATATGCATAGAATATTTCTGAAGGACCCATAGAAATGTGTAATATAGTTGGGTTGCCTGTGGGAAGAGGGAAGTGCTGGGTAGAAGTGGATGGGAGGAAGAATTTCATAATACAACCTTCTGTAACTTTTAAAATTTTAACCTCTGAATGTAGTACTTAACTCAAAGAATTAAACTTAAGGTACAGAATTCTCTCCTCCCTATTCAAGCTTTGAACTAGTAACTTGTCATTCCTAACAGCAAAGTTAGGTGATTCTTAGTTGCCTTAAAAATTATCATTACAGGCCCAGGCCTGGTGGGTCATGCCTCTAATCTCAGGACTTCGAAGGCTAAGGCAGGTGGATCCCTTGAGCCCAGGAGTTTGAGATCAGCCTGCGTAATAAGGCGAAACCCCGTCTCTACCAAAAATACAAAAATTAGCTGGATGCGGTGGCACAAGCCTGTAGTCCCAGCTACTCAGGAGGCTGATGTAAGAGGATTGCTTGAGCTGGGGAGGTGGAGGTTGCAGTGAGATCATGCCACTGCACTCCAGTCTCGGTGACAGAGCTAATGAGACTCCGTCTAAAAACAAAAACAAACCAGAAAACCAGGAAACATAATTACTTTAAGGATCTTGCAATAAAAAAAGTCATCATTACATATCTTCTGTTTGACACTTTTTTCTTTGTAGAAACCTATTTCAATGATGCTAAAAATATGTCCTGATGAATATTCTGGCTGGAAAGTCATTGGAGTTAACAGTTTTGGCAGGGCATGATGGCTCAAGCCTGTAATCCCAGCACTTTGGGAGGCCTAGGCAGGTGGATCACTTGAGTCCCGGAGGTTAAGACCAGCCAGGGCAACATAGTGAGACCTCAACTCTACAAAAATTAGATTTAGTGTGGTGGTGTGGGCCTGTAGTCATAGCTACTTGAGAGGCTGAGGCAAGGTCGACCTGGGTGGTCAAGGCTGCAGTGAGTGGTGATTGCACCACTGCACCTCAGCCTAGGCGACGGATCATGACCCTGACTAAAAATGAAACTAACAAAGAATTTAACAGTTTTAAGAAGCAGTCTTATGTAAACAAAACAAAACAAAACAAAAAACTAGCAGTAACTTTGTATATGATCTTCGTTTGTATAGAAATGGGATCATTATACAAACTGTTTACAACTTGCCCTTTTCACTTTGTCATTTTACTATGTCAGGATAAATATTAATCTACTTAGCAGGCACCATAATTTATTCCCCTATTGATGAACATTTCAGCAATTTCCAATGTTTTACAAACTGCTGAAGAGAAATTAGCAGATAAAGCTTTGAGTACTCATGCAAGTATTTCTGTTGGAGGTACAGCTAGAATTGAAATTGCTGAGTCAACGTGAATGCAGATTTAGAATTGTAATGAGTAAGTTTCCATGTTGGTTTGTAACTGCTTCCAGCAGTGTGTGAGTGGGCCTTGCCAATATGAGGGGTTCTGTCTTTTGTTGTTAAATCTTTGCTAAGCTTGGAGATAAAAACTGATACCTTATTGTTTCAGGTTTCTTTATTAGTAAGTTTAACCATGTTTTAAATGTTTACTGAGTCTCCTGTCACCTATTCATATTATTTTACTATTTTTCTATGGTATAATTCCACTATTTTAATAATAGCACTTTTAGGGATAGATATTAGTCTGTCATGTGTTACTATTATTGTCTTTAGTATATGGTTAGCTTTTTACTTAGTACCTATATGTATATTTTTGGCCATATAAAGATTTTAATTTTTATGTAGCTAAATTTCGACTCTTCCGTTTTGGCCTTTTTCTTCTCTCCACTTTCCCCCTCCCCCTTCTCCTTCACCAGTCCAGCATTATAAATATAAATCTGTTGTCCCAGGTTTACAGGTTTATGTCTAGTTCTTTCATTGTTTCTTTTTTTTTTTTTAAACAGCCTTGGCCAGGTGTGGTGGCTCACACCTGTAATCCTAGCACTTTGGGAGGCTGAGGCAGGTGGATCACGAGGTCAGGAGTTGAAGACCAGCCTGACCAATGTGGTGAAACCTCATCTCTACTAAAAATACAACAGTTAGCTGGGTGTAGTGGCACATGCCTGTAATCCCAACTACTCAAGTGGCTGAGGCAGGAGAATCGCTTGAGCCCAGGGGGTGGAGGTTGCAGTGAGCCAAGATCATGCCACTGCACTTCCATATTGGGCGACAGAGTGAGACTCCGTCTCAAAAACAAAAACAAACGTAACAGCCTTGATATGTTGCCCAGACTGGCCTCGAACTCCTAGGCTTAAGTGATTCTCCTGCTTCAGGCTCTTCAGTAGCTGGGACTACAGACACCTGCCACTGCATCTGGAATCATTGTTCCATTTTAAACTTAAATTTTTTATTCAATCTAGAAGTTATTTTGGTATAAGGGCTGAGGATTATTTGTAAGTAACTGATCTTTATTTTTCTCTAAATGGCAAGCTAGTTTATCTAACACTAATCTTATTTTTCCTGAGTAATGCAAAATGCGCCCCCCAACGTTTTTTTTTTGTAGCGAAAGGGTCTTCCTATGTTACCCATATTGGTCTTAAACTCCTGGGCTCAAGCAATCCTCCTGCCTTGGCCTCCCAAAGTGTTCGTATTAGAGGCGTGAGCCACCACACCTGGCCACCACTTTTTTTTTTTTTGAGAAGTCTCACTCTGTCTCTCAGGCTGGAGTGCAGTGGCATGATGTTGGCTCACTGAGACCTCTGCCTCCTGGATCCAAGAGATGCTCCTGCCTCAGCCTCCCGAGTAGCTGGGACCACAGGCACGTGCCACCACGCCTAACTAATTTTTTGTATTTTCAGTAGAGGCGGGGTTTCACAGTGTTAGCCAGGATGGTCTCGATCTCCTGACCTCGTGATCCACCTGCCTTGGCCTCCCAAAGTGCTGGGAGTGAGCCACAAAGTGCTGGGAGTGAGCTCACAGGCGTGAGCCACCGCATCCGGCCTACCACTTTTAATGTGTACTAAATTTCCACTGAAATACGTGGTACTACTTCCCTTCATTGTTCTTCCTTTTTACAATATTCCTTGCATTTTTTAGTATGTTTATTCTTCCAGAGGAACTTAAGAATATTTCTGGCAGATTCCCCCAAAATCCCATTGTGAGTTTTATTGTGATTACAGTGACTTTATATATCAGTTTGGAGAGAATTAGCATGTTTAAAATGTTGAATCTTCCTACTCATGAACATATAACTGTATATTTACTTTCTTCATTGTGTTTTATGATTTTTTTTTTAAACTAGGTCCTGATCATTTCTTCTTAAATATGTTACCAGGCATTTTTTTGTTGTTGCTGTCATGGATGGTCTCTTAACATTATATTTTATTTTAGTGGGATACTTCATAACTTTTAGTAACTGCATGGCCAGATTATAAGTGTTCATAGAGGTAGCTGGAGATGGCTGGAGGCCTAGCAGGAGCCAAGTAATAAGGGCTTGGGCATTATGCTAAAAAGTTTGAATTTTATTTTGAAGGCTCTTGAGAGACACTGGAGGATTTTATGGATGGAGTGATATTACCTGTAACAGCTGACTTTTTCCTTCTTTTCTCTTTCCTCCATCTTTTCTTTCTTTTTTGAGGACCTGTCAGGCGCTGTGCTAAAGTCTCTGCAAATGTTGCAGTGTTGTAATCCTCATAGTAACCCTTGTTTGACAGCTGATTTGATTATATTTCCATTTTACAATAATCACTTGGGTACTAATGTGAAGGTTGGATTCTTAGCAGGTTTTTATGGTGAGCGATCAGATCTGAAGTGATGAGACCTAAACAGAAGAAATGGAGAGGGAAATAAACTATAAAAACATAAAGATGGAGTCTTCAGATGGAGTCTTTGTGACTTGATGCAGAGGTGGGAAGGAGAAGGAATGACTTCCAGCTTTCTGGCTTGAGCAACAGGATGGTTGGAGATGTCCTTCCTGGGATGGGGAGCCCAGAAAAGAGGAAGAGGCCAGGGTAGGAGCAAAACTGGGTGAAGGAAAAGGTGAGTCCAGGTTTGAATGAGTAGAACTACAGCTATACTTTTTTCTTTAGTTTAAAAAGAAAAGAAAAATTCTATCAGGACAAAGTGAAAAATCCTAACTAAATGCTATTTTTTATGTTTGTATAAATTAATTTAAATTTATTGGAATATTTAGTTTTTAATTAACTGGGCCCAGATTATTTATTTATTTATTTTTTTTTTTGAGTAGCACCAATTTGTTCCGGTTCTTCTCTTACCTCTCTGACTACGTACAATTTCAGTCTTTTTTTTTTTTTTTTTTTTTTATAAAGATGGGGTTTCACCATGATGGCCAGGCTAGTCTTGAACTCCTGGACTCAGGTGATCCACCCACCTCGGCCTCCCAAAGTGCTAGGATTACAGGCGTGAGCCACCGTGCCCAGCAATTTCAGTCTTTTTTATGAACTCCCTCCTCTATTCCTACCCCCACTTAACCACCCCTCATTTTTTTTTTAAGTAAACTTTTTATTTTAGAATAGTTTTAGATTTACCGAAAAGTTGTCAGGATAGTATAGAGTTCCGTTATTCAGCACTCAGTGTTCCCTATTGTTAAATTTATTTATTTATTTATTTTTTAAATTTATTTATTTATTTATTTTTTAAAGACGGGGTTTCACCATATTGGTCAGGCTGGTCTCGAACTCCTGACCTCAGGTGATCCGCCCACCTCAGCCTCCCAAAGTGCTGGGATTACAGGCGTGAGCCACCGCGCCCAGCTTATTGTTAAATTTACATTAAAATGGTACATTTCCCACAACTAATGAACCAACGTTGATACATTATTATTAATTAAAGTTTGCACTTTATTTGGGTTTCCTTAGTTTTTCCCTTTTCTGTTCCAGGATCCCAGCCAGGACACCACGTTACTTTGAGGGGTCATGTCTCCTTAGTCTCATCTTAACTGGCAGTTTCTTAGACTTTCCTTATTTTTAAGGACCTTGACAGTTTTAAGGAGTACATGTCTTTCAGTTTTGGATTTGTCTAATGTTTTCCTCATGGTTAAACTGGATTTAGGAGTTAGGACCATAGAGGTAAAGTGCCTCCTCATATCGTATCCAGGGCATACTGTCAATGTGGCTTATGACTGTTGATGTTCACTTTGATCACCTGGCTGAGGTATTGTTTGTCAGGTTTCTCCACTGTGAAGTTACTCTTTTCCCTCCCTTTTCATACTGTCCCCTGTACAAGGAAGTCTTATTCATTTTGATAACATTGGCGTGGAGACAGGGTCTGACACAGAAGACATTCCGTAAATGTTTGTTGAACTGAACTGAGTCGCTATTATTTTGTGAGTCCTCACGAAAGCCTTGAAGGTAATTTTCTGCATTTTAGCCATAGGAAAAGAAAACAGAATTTGAATAACTTCAAGTGGATCACTTGAGGTCAGGAGTTTGAGGCCAGCCTGGCCAACATAGTGAAACCTCATGTCTACTAAAAATACAAAAATTAGCCAGGTGTGGTGGTGTGTGCCTGTAGTCCCAGCTTCAGGAGACTGAGGCAGGAGAATCACTTGAACCTAGGAGGCAGAGGTTGCAGTGAGCCGAGATTGTGCCACTGCACTCCAAGCTGGGCAACAGAATGAGACTTTGTCTCAAAAAAGTTTTTTGAGTTTGAATGAGACTTTGTCTCAAAAAAAATTTTGGTTTTCATTTCTGGCTCCTGGCCGGAGATCCTAAAACTCTTGAAATTTCCTAAGTGATAAGAGTGAAAGTGGTATCTTGTTATTCATAACAAGCTCCTTTCAGTCACATCTGAGTTTGTATTAATGAAGTGACTTTTGGAGAGCCCCAAAGAATGGGGGGAGGGGCCTGGTTGCTAGGGGAACTAACCATGTGATTAGAAGGTTGGAACTTTCAGCCTCACACCATGACCTCCAGGGAGGAGAGAGGGGCTGGAGATTACCAGTGGCCAATGGCTTAATCAATCATGCTTACCTAATGAAGCCTCAACTGGAAAAACCCTAACCAAAGGGGTTTGGAGAGCTTCCAGGTTGGTGTTGGAAGGATTGAGCTCCTGAAGAGGGCCTGGAAGGTCTGTATCCTTTCCCCAAACTGAGAAATGTAAAAATTCTAAGTTCTGTGAGCTGTTCTCACAGAACTTAGGTTCTCAAATTACTGAACCTAAGGAAGGGGTTGTGGGAATCTCTGTGCTATGGTCTGAATGTTTGTGCACTATCAGAATTCATAAATTGGAAATCCCGAAGTTAATGGTATTCAGAGGTGGGGCCTTTGGGAAGTGACCAGGTCATGGGATTAGTGCCCTTACAAAAGAAACCCAAGAGAGCTTGTGTGCCCCTTCTGCCATGTGAGGACACAGCTTTGTCTACAAACCAGGAAAGAGGCCCTCACCAGACACCCATTCAGCTGGTGCCTTGATCCTGGACTTCCCAGCATACACAACTATGAAAAATAAGTTTCTGGTGTTTGTAAGCTACCCAGTTAATGGCATTTTGTTATAACAGCTCAAACAGGTGAAGACACCCCAATTCATAGCCAGTCTTATCAGAAGTACAGGAGACCCTGGACTTGCTACTGGAATCTAAAGTTAGGGCCAGGCTTGTGAGACTGAGTCCTTAACCTGTGGGATGTGCAGTAATGATAGATAATTAGTGTCCACATTGAGTTAAATTGTAGGATACCTAGTGGGTGTCTGCAGATAATTAAGAGAATTGCTTGGTGTGAAACCCCTCCACCCCCGACGTTTCGTCTGAAGTATTATGAATAGAGGAACAGTTTTCTTTTTAGGCGGATTTTTTTCTGTTTTGTTTTATGATATATCCCAAGCATCTAGAAAACTGCCTAGTACAGAGTTGGTGCTCAGTAAATTATGAATGAGTATGCATTGTGCCAGAATTTATGCCAGGTACAGGGCATATAGTTGTGAAAAAGCAGAGATGGTTCCTGCCCTCTTAGAACCTCCAGCCCAGCACTACACAATCCAGTGATTTTTCTGTCTGCCTGGGCTGCCCTCCTCTAACAAAGATGAGGTGCCTAATTGCTGAGTTAAAAGTAGACTTTCCTCTTAGCAGTGAGCAATTTTCAGATAGTTTTGTTTTTGTTTTCTTTTAATTCTAAAAAAATGGGGAAGGGAAAGAGTAATGCATTCTATTTAGTCACTCTAAGTTAAAAGTCCACAATTTTCCTCAATACAAAGACAAAATAGTGTTGTCTTCAAAGCTCCAGGCCTGGTAGATAGCCAAAAGAGGTCATGACTTACATTTGGTTTACTTTTTCTTGCCTTTTTTTAAACCTAAAGGAAGATGGTTGTGATTTTTTATACTACTGAAGAGTGAAAGGATGTGCAATAAACATGTTTATTGCTGTCTTTTTGTAAACTGTACAATGCTTCATTTATGAGATCCTGACCTAATTCTTGAGATCTTCTGTGTGCTGTTTGTTGACATTTAATTTTTACATGGCCAAAATGCTTAAAAGAAAAGGAGCTAAAATTGAATGTATTTAGAGATTATCTGCTGGTTCAGCACACTTCAGCTGTTGTGTCAGCAACAATTCTTTCTCTCACCCTGTTCTCACACAGGCAAAATCACACCATCACGGGAAACTCCAAGGCTGGGGATATACCTGAAAAGTGGAAGGAATTCAGGAAGAATACTGCTGCACAGGTATGAGACTGAACAAAATGACTTTTAGTAGCCCTTCAAAATCTCAGACTGTTGGTCTAGATAATGTAAACTCCTAAATCTCATTTGACATCATTTATTTAAAAAATTCAGTTGATAACATTTTGTGTATATACATCTTCTATATAATTATTTTAATTCTTCACCTCACTTTGTTGTCAAATATATTCTAACTTAAGTTTGATATTTCATCTGAATTTCCTTCCCTGCACAGAAATTCAGATGCAGATATGAATTGTTTTGCCCCATAATATTGTTGTCAGAAAAAAACTGATAAAAGGAAACCATCATGGAAATAGCTTTGATTAGTTATAAACAATTTCAGTGGTGTCCTATAAGCGCATGATATGACACCAAAATTTACACTGCAAGATTAAAAAAAAATTTTCTTACATGTGGCAGCAACTTAATTTTGTTTGAAGATTGGTGTATTGTGACATTCTCAATAAAACACAGAACAAAAGAAAACACAGGCTGGGCATGGTGGGTCACACCTGTAATCCCAACACTCTGGGAGACCGAGGCTGGCAGATCACAAAGTCAGGAGTTCGAGACCAGCCTGGCCAATGTGGTGAAATGCTGTCTTTACTAAAAATACAAAAATTAGGGGGCCAACATTCAACATCCTTAAAGAAAAGAACTTTCAACCCAGAATTTCATATCCAGCCAAACTAAGCTTCCTAAGTGAAGGAAAAATAAAATTTTTTGAGAACAATCAAGAACTCAGAGATTTCATCACCACCAGGCCTGCTTTACAAGAGCTTCTGAAAGAAGCACTACACGTAGAAAGGAGCAACCAGTATCAGCCATTCCAAAAACATACCAAAAAGAGCATCACCATAATGAAGACTCTACATCAACTAATGGGCAAAACAGCCAGCTAGCATTAAATGGCAGTATCAAACTCACATATATCAATATTGATCCTAAATTTAAATGGACTAAATGTCCCAATGAAAAGACACGGACAGACAAATTGGATAAAAAGCTAAAATCCATCGGTATGCTGTATCTAGACCCATCTCACATGCAAGGATACACAAAGACTCAAAACAGAGGGATGGAGGAAGACATACCAACCAAATGGAGAGAAAGAAAAAA